>VYZP01003406.1:0-18627 GCA_013400635.1 Hypocryptadius cinnamomeus
AACAGCTTGAGATGTGTTCCCCAGCAGTCTCATCCCGTTGGTGATTTGTACACAGCCCCCAGCTGGCAGAACAGCCTCTTGGTTTTGCTCTGCTGTTGCCCTCTCTGGGTGATTCCCCAGGCAGCAGAACGAGGGGCAGGCATGTGGCTGTCCTGTCTGATCCCTTGGGCTCATCCTTGTGGCAGTTCTCCTGGCATCCTGCTTGTGATGGGATCAATGTTCCAGCAAATGGAACTGTGTGAATGATCCTTGCTCTTCTCCCAAGGCCTTTGGGGGATGTGGGACTCTGCCCCCTCACAACTGGGTTTAGTGGAGGATTTGGAGATGTGTTTTCCCTGAGTGTGCCATCAGTTTGTGTTTGGGGAGTGTGCTTTGGAGTGCTACTGGTGGCTGCTGTGGGAGGGGAACCAGCAGTCCCAGTGGAGCTGGGCCTTCCTGGGGCTGTGGGGTTGATGCTGGTGACAGCAATCACACCTGGCACTGCTGTCACTCACAGCAGAGTCCCTTCCAAACCTGTGATCTGAATACAAGCAGAGCTTGAGCTCAGGCTTGGCACCTGCTGAGGTCTCCTGGTGGTTTCTGAGGTTTTCCTGGTGTCTGTCCTCCCAGGTTTGCATTTCCCAGGATCTGGGCCTGGGTGTCTCTGGAGCACCTGCTCCTGGTGCTCTGGGGCTGGCCAGAAGCCTGTGAGGCTCTTCAGGCTGCTGGGATGGGTTTGTGAGGGATTTAATGCATGGCCTGCTGTCCCCCTGGGCTGCAGCTGGGTGATGGTGGCTGTCCCCACAGCTCCCTGCAGCACAGGCACCCCTGCCCCCTGCTCAGAAACACAGCCTGGGCAGGAGCTCTGAAATGAGAGGGAAAAGGCCAGAGAGCTGCAGGTGAGAGGACTGTGGCAGGGGACAGCCACATGTGTCAGTGACAGAGATTTCATTCCCAGAGCTGTGTGAGCCTGGACCAGCAGGCTGGACCTTCAGCAGGGTTTGTCCAGTCTGTAGCAGGTATGTGGGGTGGGTTAAATCCATGCCACAGTGCCAAATCCTCCCTGGCTGAACGTGGCTTGCACCAGCACCAGGTCATCATTCCTGTCACCAGATAAAATAGGCTGCAATAATGAATATTGCCTCTTCATTTAAAAGGGACATGAAAAAATCATCTGCCTCCCTGGCACTGCTCCAACCTGGACAAGTCTGGAGGAGAACAGAGCCTTGGTGCCTTTGTACATCCCTCTGTTAACCCAAGTGCCAGGAGAGCATCACCAAACTCCCTCAAACGAGGGCTTTTTCCTGAGGAGGAGCCCCAGGTGACCTCTGGGACCTGGGAATGGCTGGGGCTGCGTGGTCTGCCAAACACTGCACATTATAAAAGAATTCCAGGAGGGAAGTACAGCAATCCCAGCACTGGGAAATGGGCAGGGCATTCCTGAAACCCTGGCTGCTCTGGACAAGGTGGCTCCTGGTGTTTTCCTGTGAAGCCTGTCTTATCTCCAGGGAAGGAAGATTTCTAATTGAGGAGCTGCATGCTGTGTGTTCACCCCCAGCTCTGATTTATGCCTGCTGCTGCTGGCATACATATTCATGACAGGTTTTGCATAGAGCAAAGCAAATTATTGTTGTGGAAATACATAGGGTGAGAATCCTTTCAGTTTGTTACCTTCTGGAGTGTCTCTGGTGATTGGAATGAAAAGCAGAGTGGTGGCTTTGGGTCTGCATCAGTCTGGGAGGCAGGGGGGGGCATTCCTTAGGGAGCAATGCCTTGGGAAGGGATGTGGAGCATTCACAAATGCTGAGAGACCCTGTCATTCACACTTGGATTTATCCCCAGATCACTCCTGGCTTCTGTGACATCCCTACATCATTACCAGAGAATTCTGGAATAGTTGGGCTTGGAGGGGCCTTCAAGCTCATCTCAGGGACACCTTCCACTGTCCCAGCCTGCTCCAAGCCCTCTCCAGCCTGGCCTTGGGCACTGCCAGGGATCCAGGAGCAGCCCCAGCTGCTCTGGGCACCCTGTGCCAGGGCCTGCCCACCCTCCCAGGAAAGGATTTTTTCCTGATAACCATTTTCAATCTGTGCTCTTTTAGCTCTTTCCTTATCAGATCCATTGTTTGAGCTGGATAAACTGCTCCACCTGAGCTGCTGGCCCAGCCTGGAGAGGCCATGTCCCCAAGGATGAGTTACTGGGCTGTGTCCCTTGCCCTGTGTGCCCACAAACACCAACTCCTGTCCCTCCCCAGCCCTGCCAGGGGCAGGCAGAGCCCAGGGAGAGCTGGTGCTGCTGGAATGGGAGCTCTCAGCAGGCTGTGGAGATGAGATCTCCCATTCCATTAATACACTGGGAACTCCAAATAATTACTTGAAGGAAGAAAAGAGCTCCAGGTGATGGATTATGTCCACAGCTGAGTGTGTCCTGCATGAAGGCACGTCAGGACTGCTCTTCTCCTGGAGAGAAAATTCCTTTGAAAAACCATGCCTGGGTCTGTCTGTGCAAATCCAACCTCCTTCCCTTTTCCACTTGAATTATAAAATGTTTCTGTTTGTTTTATACAAGCATTCAATTGGCTTTGATAAGGAACACGATGTTATTTACTGTGCTTTAGCCTTGTACTTTAATCTGTGTTTTAGCAGCAGAACAAATTAACTGCTTTCTCCATCTCCAGGCAGAGCTCTCTGGTCCAGAGCCAGCTGGGCCTCCCAACAAAGGATGCTTTTAGTGCCTGCATCTTCCCCAGCTCCATCTTTAGTGGATTATTTTATTATTCTGCCTCTGATTGGAGATCAAAAGTGGCTGTGTGTAAAGCTCTGTATTTACACTAAAGCAGCATAAGCCCCCGAGCTGCTGCAGCCTGGCTCTGCTCCATGAGGGCACCCTGGGTTAACACCCTGTGTTATTCCAGCCCTGGGCTTTGCCAGGGTCAGGGGGATCTGGCACACCTGGAGAGAAGTGGCAAATGCTGCTCAGGCAGCCAGGGATTGTTAATCCTGGGAATTAACAGATGGGGAATAGGAAGCTAGAGAAACCTGACACAGGGCTGTCTTTTGTAGGATGGCAGCAGGACCAGGGCAGGGATGTCCTCTGTGCTGGGTGCTGGTGTGGTCACCTGGGGTCAGTCCTGGGGTCAGCCCTGGGCCCCTCAGGACAATGCACACCCTGAGGGGCTGGAGCGTGTCCAGGGAAGGGAATGGAGCTGGGAAGGGGCTGGAGCCCCAGGAGCAGCTGAGGGAGCTGGGAAGGGGCTCAGCCTGGAGAAAAGGAGGCTCAGGGGGGCCCTTGTGGCTCTGCACAACTCCTGACAGGAGGGGACAGCCGGGGGGTCGGGCTGTGCTCCCAGGGAACAGGGACAGGAGGAGAGGGAACGGCCTCAGGCTGGGCCAGGGCAGGCTCAGGGTGGATTTTGGGGAAATTCCTTCCTGGAATTTGTTGTCCAGCCCTGGCACAGCTGCCCAGGGAGGTTTGGAGTCCCCACCCCTGGAGGGGTTTAACAGCCCTGTGGATGTGACACCTGGGGACATGGGGCAGTGCTGAGAATGGTTGGACTCAATGATCTCCGAGGGCTTTTCCAACCTTAAAGAAGCTGGGATTCAGCATCCTCTGCCCCAGACAAAGCCCCATAGGTCTGGTGCTGCAGAGTCTGGAAAATAAGGGAGAGCCTCATCACTGGTGGCCAAATCCTCTGTGCCCTGGATGTGTTATCCCAGCAATTTGGGGTGGAAGTGCTGGAGAACTTCAGGCTGCTGCAGCTTTGGGTGAAGGTTTCTGACCAGATCCTCCTAGAAGGAATTCCAGGTCCTAGTAAGCAGCCACTTTCTTCTGGCCAACATTATCACAAAAAATATTATTTCCATGCTGGGAAGCTGCTTATCCAAATTTTGCCCAGCCCTGATTATATCTCAGTTCTTTGGGAAGGATTTGAAGGAAGATCATGTTGTAAATTCACTTGCATTTCCTCCCCCTGCCACCTTCACAGTAAAAAACTAAAACCTCACATAAAATATCTGTTTTTTCTCAGTCCTCAGTTACAAATCACTGGATTTCGTGTGCTTTCCCACTTGTCTTGTTCAAATATAGATTGTGCCATGCATAGAAATGCAGAATTATTTAAGGCTCAGTTAAAAAAAGGGACTCTAAAGCTGTTCGTTTTTCCAGGTGTTTGTGTCTGGGCTGAATTCGGGGGAAACCACTGGCAGCAGAAGTCCCATTCCCTGTCCAAAAGGATCATTTGGACCTTACTGAAGCTTTCCAGAAGTCAGAATAAACATGCTGCAAATTCTTATCCCCATTTTAGTTCCCATCCTGCGTCTCAGTTGTGACACTTGCCAGACAGAAAATTCCTGAAATGAAACCAGATGCTGCAGGAATGGTGGGAAACAGTTTTACCCAGGAGAGAGGACCCTTGGAATATTATTTTCCTGACTATGAAATGGAAACCATGTTTAGAAAATGAAGGGCTTTCCCTGTTTAAGAAGAAGGAAGGCACAGGGAGGCAGAGCTTTTGTGGTGCAGGTTCTGTGTGTTGCCCTGAATTGGCTGCAAAATTCCCTGGAGAAAAAACCTGGAGCTTTCTCCCTGTGGGAATGTCTTCACACAGCTGATGGAAAACTGTGCTGCTGATAAATTACTTGCCTCAAAAGAAAACATAGGTGAGGCTTTTAGGGCACCTTGAACACTTGTTTGAGTGCCTTGGGATGATTCCAATGCTGCCACAGCTCAGGAATTCTTGATGCTCCTTCCCTGCTTCCCATCACCAGTGCAGAAGGGGCTGGATCCAGCTGCCCTTCCCTCTCAAAGAGTTTCCAGCAGCTCCAAGGGTAATGAAATTTCCTTTTCCATGTAACAGCCCCAAATACCCTCATGGACATGGAATTTCTGATCCAGCTGGATGAGGAGTTACCATTATGGGCTGAAGGTGTCACCCCAGCTTCTGTGTCCTCATTTCCTCTGCAAAAGGCACAAATGCAACGCTGGGAGAGCCTTTCCCACACTTTCCCTCCAGCTTTGCTGGATTTGCCTTCTCAGTCAGCCACCCTGGGCAACTCCCACTGCTCCCAAATTCCACACAAACCCAGGAGCCAGGAAAAGGCTTCCCTGTGAAAATATCCCTGCAGAAATGGCTTTCCTGGACTTTCCTGCATACATCCAAGGCTCAGCCTGGCACTGTGCTAATAGCTATGAGCAAAATTAATTAAAACACAATGCATGGCCTGGGAAATGAAACTCAATTTCACCCTGGCTCTGGAGCCCAGTTATCCCAACGTGAACGTGGTAATAAGTGTTGGGAATGCAGGTGAATATCCTGCAAATTAAAGGGGGAATGAAGTGTTTTCTAATTTTATCTGGAAAAACACATGAAGGATGGCAGGGGGACAGCTGGTGCAGGATTAATCACTTCCCAACCCCTGTGGCTGGGCTTTGGGGACACTTGAATGGCTGCCTGCTTGATCAGGGAAAAGAAAGGGAATTTTGGGCAGCCTGCCCAGCACACACAAAAGGTGTCACTAACTGCCTACTGCTGCCCAGTTTTTCCAAGTTAGTTTTCCTTAAAGACTTTTATTGAAGCAATTATTTTCTATTTTTCCTCATGTAAAAAAATCCATGGGAAGAACTGAAATGTTTGTGCTGTGCAATTGCTGCTCATGATCTTTATGGAGTTTAAAGCAGTACAGAAAATTATTGACTTGTGACTCTGAGCTGTCTATGAGAATTTATTCCTTCCCAAGCAGCAGCCAAGGAGAAATCTTCTGGCTCTTTCTTATTCCAATTTTTTCCATCATTTTGTTGTTATGGATCTGAACTCACATTGACTCCAAGCTTGTTTTTGCCAGAAAAACAGGCACATCCTATTGGACCACTGAGCTGGTGGAGAGGTGAGGGACAAAGGAAAGTTCTGGGGGCTCTTGGATGGCTGGAAGCTGCTACAGAGGAGAAGATGCAGCCAGCTCTGGTTTTGTGGCTGGTGTAATTCCTTGGATTTGGCATGGAATAAAAATCTTCCAGCCCACCACAGCCCTGGTGAGGTACCAACCATCAGCAAGGCCTTCGGTAGCTGTGGTCACTGGGGCTTGGGGACCCTGCAGGAGGGCCTGGAGATGTGGGACCCCCCAGCCTGACCTTCTGTACCCCACTGAGCTCCCATCATTCAGTGCTGACTCTGGGGAGCAGCTGAGGGAGCTGGGAAGGGACTCAGCCTGGAGAAAAGGAGGCTCAGGGGGGCCCTTGTGGTTCTGCACAACTCCTGACAGGAGGGGACAGCTGGGGGGGTCGGGCTGTGCTCCCAGGGAACAGGGACAGGAGGAGAGGGAACGGCCTCAGGCTGGGCCAGGGCAGGCTCAGGGTGGACATCAGCAGGAATTTCCCCATGGAAAGGGTGCTCAGGCACTGGAAGGAGCTGCCCAGGGAGGTTTGGAGTCCCCATCCCTGGAGGTGCCCAGGAAGGACTGGATGTGGCACTCAGAGCTCTGGGCTGGGGACAAGGTGGGGATGGGGCACAGCTTGGACTGGATGGGCTGGAAGGGCCTTTCCAACCTCAGGGATCCTGGGAATCTGGGATCATGTCTGAAGTGGCAGGAGGGTGCTGGAGTGCTGCAGGTGTGACCAAGGAAGGGCTTTAGATCACCCAGCTCAGGTGTTGGCAGTTCAAGTCCCAGTTGTGCAAAGTCCCTAAAGCCACATGGGGCTGTGAGCTCTCCCTGCAGGTGAGGCTGCAGGGCTGGGGTTGGGTTTGCTGCTTCAGTAGTTTGTGATCCCAGACTCCCAGAATCGTTTGGGTGGGAAGGGACCTTAAAGCCCATCTCATTCTACCCCCTGGCACGGCAGGGACACCTACCCCTGTCTCAGGTTGTTCCACACCCTGTCCAGCCTGGCCTTGGGCACGCCAGGGATTCCAGCCCCATTCCTGGTGGGATTGGTGACTGTGCCTGAGTTTGCTCTTCCCATGACCCATTAGTGCAGGGGTGCTGCTCCAGCTCTGCCTCTGCTGCTGCTCCTCTGCTCTCCTGGTCTGGCTTTTGTTCAGAGGAACAAAAAGTGCTTCATTCACCCTCCTCTTCTTCTTCTTCCCTCCCTCCTGCACAGCAGATCAGAGCAGGGCTGAGCCCACAGGGCTCACATTCTGTTCCTTAAAAAGAGTAAAAAAACTGGGTCAGGGCTTTGGCTTCACACTGCCCTTGTCTCCCTCCAGCCAGCATGTCCTAGGGGTTTGTCCTGTTGGATGAAATCACATCTGAATCCAGAATCCTTTATCAGCTCTGTTTTCAGGATGACAGGGAGGGGATGTGTTGCAGTATGTTTTATTTTATCATTTTTGCTAAATGTGGCTCTTCTACAAGAAGCTCTGAAGAGCTTGTAGAGCATACAAGCAGGCTTTTGTCACTGTCACCATTCAGCATTGCCTTCTAAGGATGTCCTCAATACCTTCTTTGTCCAAGAAGAATCCTGGGATGGCTGTTGAAAAAGGAAAGCTGTTGGCTGGGTGATACCAGAGCTGTTCCATCATACTGCTGTGACTGAACTTCTACCCCTGGTGCAGCTCTTTCAAGGAAAACTTGCCCTGCAAAGTGGCCAAGAGACAAGGCTGAATTAGTCCTTGGTGTGCTGCAGGCATGGAAGGAGCCTGGAGGAATCCCTGTGCAAATCCAACATACATTGGTTTGAAAAGACAGATGTGTGCTAAGGAAGGCAGGAGCCTCCCCTGAAATGGAAAATGTAAACCCCCTCCCTCTGAATTATTATAATTTTAATTAAGGGGCTCTCAGGCAAAGATATGGGAGCAGGAATAACAGTTCTTTATTAGGGGAAAAAATTAAATTAAAATAAAAATGCAGTAATACAAAACCCCACTGCCAGAGNTAGATAGAGAGGATGGGATGCTGAGTGACTGACAGAGAGCCAGGGCAGGGATTTGGGGATGATCTCAACGCAAAAGAATGATTACACAAATAGAGAATGGGGGTACAATCAGGGGTACACCATTTAGGGAAAATAAGGGGACACAAAACCAGAACTATTACCAAGTATTACAAAGTACAAAAGCACACTACAACACTCTCCCTCTGGGAATGCAGGGCAGAAGAAAGCTGCTCCTCTGGGAATGCAGTGGGCAAAGGCTGCTGTGGTGTTCCAGGGGCAGATTGGATCCAGGTAGGAATGCTTGGCTCCTCCCCTGGGCAGAGCATCTCCCCATGGGATGATGAAATTTTCTCAGCCGTGCAGGGACACTCAGTGGCCATGAACAGCAGAGATCTCCTGGAGGGAGGATTGGCTGTGGGAGAGATAAAGAAAAGGCAGTTCCATACATTTGAATGAAATTCCATGTGCCAGTGGATTTTATGTGTTTAAAGTATGAGCTTGGAACACTGTGGATGCTTCAGAGTTTAGTTCCAAACTGAATTGTGTTTGTTGTCTGCAGCAGGGCAGGGATTGGGGTTCTGCCCCTGTGCCCAGGTGAGACCCCACCTGCAGAGCTGCCCCAGCCCTGGGCCCAGCACAGGCAGGAGCTGGAGCTGCTGGAGGAGCCCAGAGGAGGCTCCAGGATGAGCAGAGGGATGGAGCAGCTCTGCTGGGAGGAAAGGCTGGCACAGCTGGGAATGCTCACCTGGAGAAGGATGTGGAAGTGCCCAAGGCCAGGCTGGACAGGGCTTGGAGCAGCCTGGGACAGTGGAAGTGTCCGGCCCATGGCAGGGGGGGTACTGGGTGGGGTTTAACGTCCCTTCCACCCCAAACCACTCTGGAATTCCGTGAATTCCAACAGTTTAAAGTGGGAATTTGTCCGTGGGAGCAGAAGCTGTGGATTCTTGGAGCTCAGCCCAGGGAAGGAGTTCACATCCAGGCTCTCCAGGGCACTCAGCATCAGCAAGACTGAGAAAAGGAAGGACCACCAGACTTTACACTGCTTGGAAGCACCAAATAAAATGGGTTTTGTGATCTGGGTGAAATGTTTAACTCAACATCTCACATTATAAATGTGATTACAATAAAAATTTCACATTATAAATGTGATTATAATCAACATTTCCCATTATAAAAAAGTCACTGCAATAAAAGCACATTCTGATGAGCAGCCTTGGCTCTGGTGATGTCTCATAAGTGAAGCAGCAAGATCAATAAATAAGCCCTGTCTCTGCTTTATTTTCTCTCTTAATATCACAGTTGATGGTTTTAAGTGCAAGCAGCTCAAACAGGAGAGGACAGGACAGGGTTTGTCCCAGCAGTGGCAGTGGGGGACCACAGCCCTTTCACTGAAATCAGGAATGTGTTTCCTAAGTCTGTGTTGAAGTCAGAATGACTGGAGGAGAGGACAACATGACAAGCAGGACAGTAAAGAGGATTTAAATGGCTGAAGAGCAGGGTTATGAAAAGCAAGGGAACCAATTCCAGGCATCCCCCACCACAATGAAGGGGTTTGTCCTCAAGGTTATTGAGATAATCCCATTTTTCTTCAGGGCCTCTGTAACCCCCATCACTCTGCATCCCACAGCCTTTCTGTTCCTCTCTGCTGTCACTTTGAAGCTTCCCCTGGTTTGAAAAGCAGCTCCAGCATTTCCTACCCTTGGTTCCCTCCCAGTGGCTCTGACATGGGGAGATTGACAGTGGCCTTTATCTGAAAGCAGAGTATGAATTTTATTCAATAGAGAATGAGGGCTGCTCTCAGATTTCATTTTGTTTTCTCAGCCTGTTAATTGTGGGCAGGAATTGCTGTGCCTGTCTGGGCACAGTGCTGTGAGAAGCTGCCTTTCAGTGCCTTAATTGAATTCCTGCGTGCAGGGACCACTGGGATGCTGGGGATGCAGAGCCTGATGGTATCACACAGGAGGGGCTGAGCAGCCCTGCCCCAGCAGCATTGCACATCAGTGCTTGTAGGTTGGGTATAAATATTATTACAGATATTAATATTCACAGAATCACAGGATCACTGGGTTGGGAGAGACCTCAAAGACCACCGAGTCCAACCCAACCCCAGCACCTCAACTGAACCCTGGCACCCAGTGCCACATCCAGGCTTTGTTAAACACACCCAGGGATGGTGACTCCACCACCTCCATGGCAGGACATTCCAGAACTTTATCACCCTTTCTATAAAAGACTTTTTCCTAATATCCAGCCTGTATTTCTCTTGGTACAGCTTGAGACTGCGTCCTCTGGTTCTCTCAGTGCTGCCTGGGGAAAGAGCCCAGCCCCACCTGAGCACAGCCACCTTTCAGGGAGTGTAGAGAGTGACAAGGTCACCTCTGAGTCTCCTTTTCTCCAGGCTGAACACCCCCAGCTCCCTCAGTCATTCCTCATAGGGTTTGTGTTCCATATATATTAACTTCCTTGTAAAAGTCAGGGCTGCTTTGTTTTTGAGAGAGAGAAATTGTGGCAGCATTAATGACTGATTTAAATGCCATGAATTTCTTTGAGGATGAAGATTCCATGGACCAAGCCTTACACCAGCTGAAAATGCTGTAATTTGGGAGCCTGAAGCCAGAAATGCTGAAGCAGCATAATGTATTGTTTCCCTGGTTCCCTCGTGTTCACAGCTGTGATAAATTCAGAGGATGAATTGAACCCCAGCCTTTTCTCCTGCCTGATGAGATTCAGGTTTAACATCCTGGCCAGGTCCAGGCTTGCATTCATTCCAGGGATTTCATGAATTTCACCATCTTTGCTGCAAAGCAGGGCTCAAAGCTGCAAAATTACTTTTCTGCAAAGTGAATGTTGTCAGTTTGAGCTTCCTGATTGGGAAAAAAGATCCATTTCCATGTCCCTTCTGAGCTTTTTGTAGGGAATTTGCCCATCTGGCCATGGTTCTGTGCAGTCTCCTGGGTGTGAGCAGGCACAGAGTCTTCAGCAGCACAGACTGGGGCTATAAATAAGCAAAGAGCAAGATTTTTTCCTTTTTTCCTCCTGAATTCCTCCCATCCTCACTTATTCTCTGCAGCAAATATAATATTTCACCAATTTCCTGGGCACTAGGAAGGTCAGTCCTTTGCAGAAGCCAGCACTGGAGTTGTGGCCTGGCTGTTCCATGTTCCTTCTGAAATTCTGAACAATTATTTTATACTTTGATTCCCCATCTTTAAAATGGGAATAAGGAGACTTTTTCGTGCCTTTTTATGCAGCAGAGAATATATTTGGCCACAATGCTCTGCAAATCCAGCTCCCAGTGAATTGCCACTAATTCCAAGAATAAAAATCACGTGTTACCCTGAATGGATGGTCATGGAATCTCAGAATATCCTGATTTGATGAGTTTAAGAGATAAAGGAACAGCTTATAATTCATGAGGACTTTGGGTGTATTTTCTTCGGTCTGAGCTTTGAGCTTCGTTGAAAATGAGGGTTTTGTGAAGGACTCAGTAGGCAGTGCTGCATCAAAAGCCACCACAGCTCATCACAACCCTGGGTGTACAGGGGTGGGAGCAGCTTCTGGGGGTATTCTTGCCTGTTTGCCATTTACTGTTAAATATTCATGCTGTTATCAAACTGATATTAAAGGAAATCACAGAATCATTAAGGTTGGAAAAAACCTCCAATGTTTAAGTCCCACCTGAACCACTGAACTGTATCACAAAGTCCTACACTTCTGAACAAGAAAAGTGTTAAATATGACAAAATAGGCTTGAGCTGCTGTTCAAGTAGCTGGGAAGCCGTGGCAGGGCAAGAAACAAGGTAAAAAGCCAGTCCCCTGAAGATGAAGCCCTGGAGATCCTGACTGGTGTGACTTTGCAGGGTGCTGGCCTGGGGGAGCCTGTGCTGGGCCAGGCACAGCTCGGTGCTGCTCCATGGGCTGCCCACTAATTCTGCACTAACTCACCCCGGGCTAATTAAGTTTGTGACAGAGTCATCAGGGAATTGGCTACAGGGCCTTTGTTTGGAGAGCACAGTGCAGTGTTTGTGTTGGGGCAGCAAACCATTGTGAGCTCACTGTGATCCTGTTGTGATCCTGTTGTGATCTCATTGTGATCCCATCATGATCCCACTGTGATCCCCTTGTGACCCTGTTGTGATCCTCTTGTGATCCTGTTGTGATCCCATCATGATCCCATTGTGATCCCCTTGTGCTCCTATTGTGATCCCATTGTGATCCCATCATGATCCCATCATGATCCCATTGTGATCCCATCATGATCCCATTGTGACCCCGTTGGGACCCCATTGTGACCTCGTTGTGATCCCACTGTGCCCTTGGAGCCGAAGCAGATCCAGGAATGTGCCTGGAGCCAGCAGGGTGGGCAGGGGGTACCTGGCACCACCTTCTGAGAAATATCCCATTGAACTGGAGCACCCTGGAGAGGGAGAGGAGATGCTTCTCCTCAGGGTGACACGCTGCCTTCTGGCCTGGACCTGCACCCAGTTCCTGGTGTCCACCATGCACCTTTCCATCCCTGCTGGAAGGTGTCCCTGCCCATGCCAGGGGCTGGATTAATGTCCCTTCCATCCCAAACCACTCAAAGATTCTCTGATTCCATGAACCTGCTGCCAGCCTGGTGACCGTGCCTGTTCCGGGTGGGAACAGCTCCTCTCTTGAGCAGCTTTAATAATCCTGATATTTTGTCACTAAGTTGGGCTCAGGTTGCCTGGCTTCAGGTGGATCTTGAGGGGGCCAAGATGTCACAATTCCCTGGTTTTTTTCATATAAAAACTGCCAAGGGATGGAATTGGTCAGAAGTGGTCTCAGCCTGATTCAGAGTCCTTGTCTGAAAGGCAGAAGAAGCTCTTGGAGGGTGTGGAATTGCCAACATTCACAAGAGTTGGGCTGGTTTAGCAAACACTCTTCTGATTGCTTTGATCTGTTCATCTGGGGCTGTTTGGGGGGCAGGGGAACAAACCCCATGTGGGAGCAGCCAGGAGGAGGGGAAAGCTGGAAGCAGAAAGGTGGGGTCAGAGCAGAGGCTGACACTGGGACAGGGAAATGCAGCAGCTGATGTGAGCAGGAGAGGCTCTTGGTGACAATAAATCCAATTAAACCAGACTTTTTTTGGCTCCAGGGGGTACCAGCAGAGATTTTAACGCTGTCCTGAGCCCTGCTGAGAGCCCCCAGCCCTGCTGGAGTGTTTCCTGCTCTCCTGCCTGTCTGTGGGAGCAGCAGTGCTGTGTCGTCTCTCACATGCGTCCGTGGGCGTCCTGTGCAAATCACAGTTTGTTTACTCACCTTTCACAGAAACTTAGGATGAAGTGTGCCCACAAAAAGAATTAAAAACTTAGCAAGCAGGAAGGCAAAATTGTCCTTTCAGGGAAGACATGGAGGATGACTGGCAGTCCTCAGTGTGTACCTGCGCTGCATCTGGAAAATATTTTGACAGAAAAAGCTGAAAGCAGACTTTGGAGTTTGGATTTTTTTTTTTTTTTTTTGAAAGAACCATGGTGTGGAACACAGCTTTGATGCCTTAATGGAATCTAGAGAGCTCAATAATATGTTTCAGGTTTGGATAAAAGAGAGGTAAAATTGCTTCCAGCACTTTTTTGCTCAAGAAAAACAAAGCCCAAATCATCTCTCTGTGATGTCTCATCTGTAGTAGTTTAGCAGTGTGATGTCTAAGTGCAGCTTTGGTAGAGCTTGCTGGGACTTCTCAGCTCAGGAAGGAGATCCAAAAGGACTGGGACATGCTCTGAGTTACTTTATACTGACCTTTCTTTGAAATAAAGAACACAAACTGAAGCGAGGTCCAGGTGGAGGGGTCGATTTTCCAGGATTATCTGCCTGTGGCCCATTGGGACATGCAGGAGGTCAAGGAGAATGTGTGGGTGAAGAAGGAGCTCCTGACATATGAAAAAAACCCATTCCAAAGGTGAAAGCAGAGTCAGATCCCTCAGGGAGAATGCAGACACGATCCAAGTGTGTGAGGGTGGGATTGGGAAAGCCAAAGCCCACCTGGACTTGAATCTGGTGGAAAATCTGGAGGGCAACAACAAAACCTGCTGTGTGTCAGCCTGGGGTGGAGGGAGATCAGGGGCTGCTGCTGGTGGGGCAGGGCAGCTGGACAAGGGTCAGGTCCCCAACACCACCCTCATCTGGGCAGGGCTGGACATGGCCAAAGGAGCTTTTACCTGGAGCTGAGATTCAACCTCCAGCCCCCCTCTGCTGCAGCTGTAATTCCATATTCTCACAGGACTCCAAGGAAGAGGCCCCAGGAGCTCAGGCTGTGCATGGCACCTTCGTAACCCCAGCTCCAGGAGTTCCTCACTTCCCTCTCATCTCTCCTCCTGTGCTGCTTCTCACCAAGAGCTCTGCAGATTTTGGCCTCTTTTTTAGCCTGCTGAGCATGTCCCCCATCCCTTTATCTGCTTTTTACCTGTACATCCTTATCCTTCTTGTGGAGACAGCCTCATCTGCAGGGACTGTGCTGCAGATAAGGAGCAGCAGGTCTGGGGGGGTTTCAGTTATTTGAAGGGGATGGAAGCAGCCAGCTCCAGTTTATCTGCTGTTGTTCCTTGTTAATTGTCACTGGAGAGAAAAGGGGTTTTATGTTCCTAGTGATGGAGAGCTGATAACTTTTTTATTTTACAATCTCACTCGTTCCAGTCTCATGACTCACATTGGAAAGGAAAAATATTCATCTAAAAGATCATGAGATAGCAGCTGAACAGCTGCTTTCTTTGGGCCAGGCTTCTCCCCCTCATTCCCAGGACAGGATGAAGCCAAAGACACAGATGGTCCTGCCAGCCTGGGCAGGGGGTGGGGGGCACACACCCCTCGAGCTGGTTCCTTGCTGGCTCTTCCCCTCTGTGTCAACAGAATCCCAGAATGGTTTGGGGTGGAAGGGACCTTAAAAACCACTTTATTTGGGCAAGGACACCTTCCACTGTCCCAGGCTGCCCCAAGCCCTGTCCAGCCTGGCCTTGGGCACTGCCAGGGATCCAGGGGCAGCCACAGCTGCTCTGGGCACCCTGTGCCAGGGCCTGCCCACCCTCCCAGGGAAAGATTGCTCCTGAGTATCTGATTCCCTGCTCTGTCAGTCGGTGCTCTGGGGAGGTTTGGGATGTGTTATACTCCTGCAGACATTTTCTGCTCCTTTTCTGCTCCCCTTTCCCCTCAGCTTTGGAAGTGGACACGCTGCACCCAGGTCTTTTCTCCTCCTTTTTGGCTGCTGGTAAAAATTCTTGTTGGAAGGAGCTAAGGAATTTCTTCCTCCTCTTGTAACCCTTTGCATTTAGTTATTTTTATGAAGGAGGAATAATGATTTGCAGATGGCAGAGCAGAGCCCTGTAAGAATATGCCTTTCCTTGGAATGTGTCTTTTCACCATGGGTTGAAGCCAACAGATTTAAGAGTCAGAGTGAAATCACATGAGGCTGATCAGAGACTGCCAGATTTGATCTGCCCAGCTCTGGATTTTTGGTTTCTCCTTCACTTTGGTGACTCTTGCCATGGAGAGTCCCAGGAGTGCCCAGGGGTCCCTGGACCTGCCCTTCTCAGGGGTGTCAGTGGGTGCTGCCTGAGGGAACCCCCCAGTCATGTGAGTCATGGCTTCACTGCTCAACCTCTGAGATCTGGGGCTCATTATTGTGGTTTTTAAATCCTCTCAGCATCCTGTTCTCACCAGTCCTTGCACTGCTCGAGTGAGTCACCATTGGAGTTTTCAAAGATGTTTTCTTCCCATGCTTTCCCTGCAGGTTTCCTGCTGTTCTAGAGATTTGATTTGATGTTGTGGTGTGGATGAGCTCAGAAACCTGTAATTGTTTGGCCAGCAGTGGCTGTGGCAGTGTGACTGTCAGTGTGACTGTCAGTGTGACTGTCAGTGTGACTGTGTCTGTGCAGTTTGGGGTTGTTCTGCAGGTACCAGCAGGGGTGGGGCAGCTCTGGGCCTGCATGCACAGCTCAGTTCCTGGCTTTAGGGCAGGCAGAGTCTCTGCCATGGCATTTGTTGGATCAGAGTTGTGTAGAAATTAGCTGTTTAGTCTTAATGACCCTCATTAGTGCAGGAGGGAGCTGGGTGCTGCATCCCTCTCCCTCCACAGCAGGGAGACATCAGGGACCAGGGGCCTTTCCTGTACACAGGCAAGGCAAAAACAGCTTAAAAGCTGTTTCAAGAAATCCCTGTCTTTGGAGGAGTTTGACTCTGCTGCTCCCACCTGCCTCCCCGGCCCTGCACAGGACAGGCCTCTCATTCTCTGTGCATGAGGCCAGCCAGCAAAGACAAAAGCTTTTGATTTGTTTTTGGTTTTTTTTAGGTTACTCTGTTTATTCTGTTTAATAAGGACTTAACTACAGCTTGGCCTTCTTGCTGGTGACTGAATATTTTAGTCCTTATTCAGTGTCTGGTGAGGTTTGTAGGAATTTGGTATTGATGTTGATAGGCCTTGCCTTATGCCTAAAAAATGCTGCTTCCACCAGGCACTGCCAGGAGCATCTCCAGAGACCCAGGAGTGTGGGGTGCCCAACCTAAGCTCTTCCTAAACAATCCCATGTGTGGGTGAGCTCTGTAATCCCCATCTCACCCCCCTGGAAATTTCACCATGTCTGCCCCCACAGCTGGGCTGTCTGTGGGGTGGGAGGGACACAAGTGGAGGGACAGGTTTGGGTTGGAAGGGACATTAAAGCCCATCCAGTGCCACCCCTGCCACGGCAGGGACACCTTCCACTGTCCCAGGCTGCTCCAGCTCCAATGTCCAAACTGGCCTTGGGCAATGCCAGGGATCCAGGGACAGCCCCAGCTGCTCTGGGCACCCTGTGCCAGGGCCTGCCCACCCTCCCAGGGAACAATTCCTAATTCCCAATATCCCATCCATCTCTGCCCTCTGGCTGTTAAAGTTTCTCTCCAAAGCAGGAAGGGAAAATGAGAAAAAGAATGGTTTTCAGCTTTCTTTTCCTTTTTTGGGGTGTGAAAACTCTGAGGTTTAGTTTTCATTTAGAAAATGCAGAAAGGGGAAACACTACCAGTGTGAAAATGGAATACAACAATGGGGTTTGGGCAAAGCAAAGCACTTCTGAGAAAAACAGCAACTACAGTTTCATTGTCCTGAGTAATTGTTGCTGCCTTTTGGAGGGAGTTGAACACCCCTTAATTGTGGATTGCAGATGATGTGGGCTGTGACCCCTGACAATGCAGAAATTAATGCCTGCCTATGAATCCCACATTTGTTTAACAGCTGCTATTAGTTCATTTTAAGGGATTTTACAGGTCTGGGACTAAGCCCAAGTCCCTCTGCCACCATCACAGATGCCATTGGCAGCACCAAGGACTGCTGTGCTTTGTGCAGCACGTGTGGGACCCAGCAAAGTCTGGTTTTAAGGCAGGTGCAGTGGAATCTTGGCCCTGTTGTGGAGCTGGGGAGAAGTTAAATCAGCTGGTGTGAGGCTGATTGCCACCATGGAGGGTTCACTGGGCCTGGTGAGCAGCATCCACAGTTAAACCTGTGCGTGTCTTCCCAATGCTCCCAGTGAGTCACTGCAGTGGGCAGACTGGATAAGCTCCAGGAGAACAGTGCCTGTGCCTCTGTTCTGCTCTGGTGCCTTATCTGGGACTGGTGAGGATGAAAAGGAATTTCCAGATGGTATTTTCATGGAAATGGAGCTCCTGGTGCCTGGTGGATTGTCTGGGCTGAGCCTTGTCCATGGCATTGCTGCTGGGACCTCTGTGCCAGCCCCATTCTCTCTCTCCAGGCTGGGCTTGGACTCCTGGCCAAGGACAAGGCTGGGGTTTAGGCAGATCACCCCCAAACACCCTCATGGAATCCTGGAGTCCTTTGGGGTGGAAGGGACCTTAAAGCTCACCCCATCCCACCCCTGCCATGGCAGGGACACCTTCCACTGTCCCAGGCTGCTCCAAGCCCTGTCCAGCCTGGCCTTGGGCACTGCCAGGGATCCAGGGGCAGCCACAGCTGCTCTGGGCACCCTGTGCCAGGGCCTGCCCATCCTCCCAGGGAACAATTCCTGACCAATATCCCATCCATCCCTGCCCTCTGGCAGTTCAAAGCACAAGGAGAAGTTTTTCCTGCCGGCTTTTCTGGAGCACGTGGAATGTGGGTCCCTGGAAGCTGAGTCACGGCTCTGTGCTGGAGACATCTGTCTCAGCAGTAATTAGAGGAGATGAAACCCATCAGTGACAAGCTCTGTCCCAGCAGTTGGAGCTCAGATTCTCATTTCATGCTGCAGGAGGATGAGTAATTCTAAATAGCTGTGAAGACGTTTAAAAGCACCCAAACCATGACAGACAGCAGAGAGCAAATGAGAACAAGGTGAGTTATTAAATGCCTGCTGAGCACACACAAAGCCCCATTATCACTGAACACTGATACAGGAGCTGTGTGTGTTGTACCTGTGCTCTGCTCCCCGGGCTGGGGCAGCTTTGGGGACACCTGAGCCTTTCTGTTAAGCACATCCAGAGGGGGCAACGAGGCTGGAGAGGGGCTGGGAACACAAACCCTGTGAGGAACCACTGAGGGAGCTGGGGGTGTTCAGCCTGGAGAAAAGGAGACTCAGGGGTGCCCTCATCACTCTGCACAGCTCCTGAAAGGTGCCTGTGCTCAGCTGGGGCTGGGCTCTTTCTCCAGGAACTGACACAACCAGAGGACACAGCCTCCAGCTGTGCCAAGGGAAATACAGGTTGGATATTAGGAAGAAGTTTTTTACAGAAAGGGTGATAAAGTTCTGGGATGGCTGCCCAGGGAGGTGGTGGAGTTCCCATTCCTGGGTGTGTTTAACAAAGCCTGGA
>VYZP01003411.1:3104-18284 GCA_013400635.1 Hypocryptadius cinnamomeus
GATGAATTTTAATGGCACACCTTTTTAACCATATGAAAAATATAGTTTAAACAGGGAAAGAAATTACAGTGGATTATATTTGGATATGTATGTTAAATCAACAGGAGAAAATTGCAATGATTGAGCAGAGATGTGCACATTTTAGATACTGCACTATTTTTGGAAAGAAAATGTAAGGATTGTTCATTTTAGTGTTACGGATATTATTAATTGAATCATTTCCTAAAATGAAATGTTCAGAAAAAATTGTGTGTTGACCAGTTGACCTGTAGGGTTTCAAAATAAAAAATTAATATTGGTACATGATTGATCTACCAAACGGCTGAATTATCTTCTCTGCATTTTCAACCCATGCTCTGAGTTTCTCTCATTTAAATCCAACTGTACAAATAGGCACAAATGATTTCATAATTGCCACTTATAAGTGAGAGATAGATGTTTATCTTAGAAGTCATCCTTACCAAAAGCTCCTCGCCAGCAATTCCCCGATTGTTAAAAACCACGCATCTAAAAATTGAGACAGTAAATTCAATTGTGCACATTGTTAATTTCACCAAAAGAGATAACTTAAGCACACAAAAAATGAAAATGCATAAAGAAAAATGAGCCACTTCTATGAATAAGTTCAGCACATAAATATTTACAGACCTACAGATCCTAGAGGCTGACCTGTGTGGAACAAGCTTTATATCAAAATGGAGTTCACTGAGGTCAGTGGGACTATCAGAGCTCTGTGATTTGTCGAGGTCAGATTGCAGGGTGAGAACCCCAAGGTTTAGCTGAAGGTGGTACAGACATGTCATGCCTGCACTCTGCAATGAGCTCTGACAGTGCAGGGCCCAGCCTAAAGCGGTACTCTGAAAAAAGGACATCAGAGATCCATGTGTAGACATCCCCCAAAGCTACATAATTCTATTAAATTGGGAGAAATGAGCCCAGTCAAAATGATAATGACAGCTGGATCTAAGTTGCAGGTTCTTGGGAATTTTTTTTTTCACCTGGTACAGCAGAAGTTTCTGGTCTCTCTTTGTTGGTGGGAGTCTCTGAATTGCAGTATTACCATGATTTAAAAATCCATACTTTCTCAATAAATATTACTTTTCTATTGCTCTTCTACCATCTCACTGAAATAATTTTATTAAATAATATACATAGTTAGATGGGTTAAAGGCATGAAAGAATATTTATTTTGGTATTTTTCTCAAATGTTGCTATTTAAAAACAAAATCTTAGCATTCTCTTGGAATCTGACCTAAAGTTCCACTTTTTAATGGCCTACCTTCTTCCCTTAGGGGATGAAATGCAGATATAACTTCCAGTTTATTAAAAATTAATAGTAACAAGTTGTTGATTTTAGGGTTTTCCTCTGATATTTTTTACTGCTAAGTTTTAAGGTGATTTAAAAAGTACTTTGAACAATTAAAGTGCTGTTTTACATTCATAATTTAGTAAAGTAGTTATCCAAATAGAGAAGAGATAGCCAAACATGTATACTATATACATATTCGAAGAACTTACTGGAGTCAGCACCAGAAGCCAATCTGCAAAGACAAAATCTAATATTCCAAATACAGATTCTGGAACAACGACAACTTATTTTAATGCGCAGCAGCAGCAGCAATATGGTTACATAAAGGAGTGTACTCATCAATTAATCCACTTATGTTACCCAGATCTGACCAGAAGCCTTAAGAATGAAACTAAATTACACGGTGACAATGAAGAGGTGACAGACCCCCTCAAACACCATCCGTAAGAGTCGGCTAGCGCTCCTTTCTGCACCCAGGAATTTGAGGCTGCTGAATCAAGCAATTTTGGCATTCAGAAGCTGACCTCCTCCAAGGCCTACTGCCAGCAACCCATCCACACAAGTCTTCTTGGAGCTGAATGCAAACCCTTTCTCTAGAAAGTGTAAAGGTTAACACCTAATATAATATAATAACTTAAGAAGCAGCAGCAAAGCCCTATGCAGACTTAGCTGGCATTCACTGCAATCTCTGGGGCACATCTGTAGATATTAAAACAGCCCTTCCAAATATACTGCCTGTTATAGAATTCCACTATGATTATTATTACTAATAACACTTTCTTATATAAACTACTGTATTCAGATCTCATTTGCCTTAGGAAAGCATCTGATACATATGCATACTGATATTGGATCCTACCAGAAGCAGCAAAATGAATAGCAGTGAAAAACAACAGTACCTATATCCCAGTGTTTCGCTTTGATGGATCATATGAAGAATGTAGGATTCCTTGCTTGTTCCTGTCAAGCCAGGCAATAACAGGACAGTGGGTCTTGTGCTGGCATCCGGATAATATGAGCTGTCATTATTATCAAACCAATCCAATGAAATCTGTCCTCCATCTGCTGTTTTAATGAGCTCACTGAAAGGTACATTTTAAGACAACACTGATTAGATTGAAAAATACATACGTGCTATTAAGAGTGCTTGCAGTTTACAAATTAAGAGGTATGAATTCTGCGTTTTTCATTATGTTTTAATACTCAAAGTGCCACCTGTCTGCATTCAGAAAGAGTTACACCTACAGCTAACAAGAGCTGGAACAGTCAATTTGCAGAGTAATTCCCGTTCAGTAAATGAAGACAGTAAATGAAGACATGGCCTTTCATAAATTGCTGCTGATGTACTGGAAGCTTGTAACTAATGTGATTTTTGGCACTGCCCTGAGTTTTATACAGGCGTTTTTGTGTACTGCAGATTTCCTTTGAATCATGTAAGAATCTTTTGATAGCACACTGGGTAACGTGATAAACATTTATCACATTCTTTTTCCCCTCTTCATCCAAAGAAATAGAATGTATAATGGATTGTTAAGTTTTAAACATACAGAACACAGACACACACTACTGCATCTTTCACCCCGTATCACTATAAACTGTGCTAGAATGCACTCTTCTAGCATATATCTTGATAATGCAACAAATATTGTAATATCTCAGGAAGATATGCATGCATTAAACAATGACAAAAAAGTTTCATTCCTTTTTTTAGAAACATAAAAATCTTCCCACTTCCTGGAAATTTGAACAGTTAAATTGCCACTTTACTTTCATAATTTAGAAAAGTAGCTATCCAAATAGAGAACAGATAGCCAAACATGTAGTTAAAACTAATATATTCATATTTGAATGGTTGGAGGGAGTTGGTGTGGAAACTGCTGAAATGTAAGCCTACCTGGCATTTGATTTTTCTTTTGAAATTCTTGGTAGTGACTACTGCAGATTTTAAAGGTGACCAGCCTTGTCAGACTCATTAGCTCCACTTTGCCCTTTTTCAGTAATGGGAAGTAGATGCACTGCTAGTGAGTACTGCCAACACAATGTAAAACGGTGCAAAATAAGCACTGCTCCATGGAACTATGTTTCTTTTCTCAAAACCCTTGAAATAAAAGCATACAAGAAGGACTAGAAGAAGTGGACATGGCCATACGACTGAAATGTTTCCTAGTTACTAAAACTGAGGGAAGCTGCTAAATGCTAAATCTATTCGACCGTGCAAGCAGAGCTGAAACAACTTGTGTTGCATCCAGGTTCCGGTGCATAAAAGTCCTTCTCCTTAGGTCTTGTGCCAAATGCCTCATTTGCCAGACTAAGTCTCGTTTCTGTGTGAAAGAGATCAGCTGAGGACAAAAAATAAATATAAGGGATTTTTTCCCTCTTAGAATGAGGGAAATGTTGCCTCTTTAGGCATGCCTCTTAGGCATGAAAGAACACAACAAAAACTCCACAGGTAAAAGTTACTCTGAAAATCCCAGAAGTTCTGTATATTGAAAACAAGGCTGAATGTGGCCATGCTGAGGTTAAGATACAACATGTTGGTTTAATGGACAGATACAGTGACGGCATGTCCTTTGCAAAATTATGGCATTCGAACATCAGAATATTTGATAAGCCAAGTAACTGTGCTGCCATTCAGAGGGGCCTCAACAGGCTGCAGAAATGGGTTGATAGGAACTTCACAAAGTTCAGTGAGGGCAAGTGCAAAGTCCTGGGCCTAGGAAGGAACAACCAGGAGAGGCTGCCCATCTGGAAAACAGCTTGGCAGAAAAGGACCTGAGGGTGCTCCTGGTGGACACCATGTTGAACACGAGCCAGTAATGCACCCTTGCAGGAATGAGGGCCAAAAGTCTGGAGACTGTGGAGGCTCATGAGGACTATAGCCAGCAGATTGAGGGAGATGATCTTGCCCCACTATGGAGCCCTGGTGAGGCCACATCTGGAGTGGTCACTGAGTCCAGCTCTGGGCTCCCCAGTCCAAGGCAGACATGAACATACTGGAGATAATCCAGCAGGACCACAAAGGACCACAAAGATGATGAACAAACTGGAGCATATCTCCTATGAGAAAAGGCTGGGACAACTGGCACTGCTCAGCATGAAGAAAAGGCTCAGGGGGAACTTAGCAATGTGTTTATATACCTGACAGGAGGGTGCAAAGAGGATGGAGCCAGGCTCCTTTCAATGTTGCCCATTGACAAAACAAGAGGCAATGGGCCCAACCTGAAGCATGGGAGGTTCCCTCTGAATATCAGGAAACAAATTTGCTATGTGAGAGTGACTGAGCACTGGCACAATTTGCCCAGGGGTATTGTGCATCCTTACGCACCATCCTTACGGAAATCCAAAAGCTGTTTTGACATGATCTGGGGCAACTGGCTCTGGGTGACCCTGCTTGAGCAGGGCAGTTGCACTAGCTGGCCTCCAGAGGTCTTTTAAGACCTCATCCACTGTGTAATCCTGTGAACATATAACCAAAACAGTTCCTATATTGTCACCCATATTTCAGTGCTACAAAACTCTGAGCTAAAATAGAGCCATTTGGGAAGACTGACCTTTCAAACCTACTTCATATTGAATCCGTGATAAAGGTAGTTCCAAGTGTTTACAAAGTTGTAAAGGTGGGCATAAAGCAAAAAAAAAAAACAGGCACGAACTTGAGAAACGACACTGGGTGTGACAGAGTAAGAGAACAGCTGGATATCATATCATTCACTTTCCAGAATAAAGGCACTTACTTCCTGTACTGTACTTGGGGTCTAGATGTGATAAAGGGGCGCAGGAGTGTCTGTACCCGACCTTCCCAGCACCAAATCGTGGGATAGTAAGTTTCTGTCACAACAGGGCAATATTCCTCGAGAAAGCGGCAGAAACGGTCATTGCTTGCCACCAGCTGGGGTTTCTAGGAAAAGAGACTGCAGTCAGACATGGGCATTCTTCTAAAATAAATTTAAAAAACCAAAGAAATAAAGAAATAAAGCTCATTTAAATCCTCTCTCAGTGAACTAATTTATTTCATATAATGATTTGCAATGCTCTTACCTTTAATGGTACAGAGAGAAGTAAATGAAAACCAAACAAAATGCCAAAACACCCAAGTGAAAAGTGAAACCCATTAAGTATAATGGATTCCTTAGGTATTTCTAATAACATACTGATCTTTCTCTAATTTTAGCATTTCTCTAATTTTACAGCATTGTATCTTCACTGATAAATTAAAATCACACTGTTTCTTAGTAAACAAGAAAGATTTTACCAAGTTTGTTTTCTTGGACCACACAAAAATGACATTTAATTCATGCATGCACTTTGACAGCAGTACCTTTTTTAACCTGGTAGGACACTTCTCCTCCCATCTCATTCTACAGTACACAAGTGCATCATTTCCTCCTCTCTAATAATGCTCTGCATGCAGACAATTTGCTTACAGTTTCCATTTGTTTACCAATTAACATAGAAAAGTCCCTGTATTCCAAACATCTCAGGTTTTACCAACCATATTTCTTATACCTCTCTGTCACAATGACTCCCCAGCATGCAAGCATTAATAGGACAATAACACATGCTTTGAGAAAAACCATTCCACATAAACAGCTGTAATGGCACATCCTCCCTTCGTTTTTCTCCTCTGACCAAAATCAAGTACTCTCTTCTCTATGAAGAGGAAGGCTATGTTCCCAGCGCTTCTCTGAAGGACTGTGGCAACACTCAGGTCCTCGACGGTGAAAACCCTTTTGATATGCGTATTTTCAATTGATTACGCATTCAACGAGGCGCTCTCACCAGGGGGCCACTTCAGATCTCGTCAGGCTCACTGTATCCAAGTAATTTGCGATTACCTAATTCATCTGTAAAACTACTGCTGATGAGCAGATGCCCAAGAGTGCTCCAGCCCCCAAAACGCTGCCATGGTGCCCCCAGAGGTACTTAGGATGGCACCGACGGGGACACAAGGGCAGCAAAACTACTTTACCACTTGCCCCGCTACTGAACCAAGTAGGTCGGGTTTGTGTTGTGGAGGGCAGTCTCCTAACCCCCTCTCCAAACCATGGCACCCGGCCAAGCTCTCCAACTGGTACAACTGCATTTCGGGGACTGCCGAGACCGGAGCCCCTTCCCCTCCCAGACCGAGCGGGACCAGGGGAGCTCTCCCTCACCGCAGGCCGGCGGCCTCCGGGGGTCACCGGCGGCCCCTGCGGAAGACGCAGCCCCGGCGGCCGGGGAGGCTGCGCTGCCGGGCCCGTGTGGGCTTCGAGCGGGGATTCGGCCGGCCGGGACCCCGGGGCGGCACCTCCAGGGGACGGACGAGAGATTTGAGGACAAGGCGGCCGCAGAGCCCTGCCCCCCCAGCCATTTCAGGTGCGGTCCCCTCGCCTACGGGCGATGGGTCGCGGTGACCTTCGGGACTGTCCCCATCGGCGGGACACCTGCGGAGCCCGCCCGCCCCGCCGCCCTCCCGCTCACCTTGGCGATGCTGTTGAGGTAGTAGCAGGCGTAGGCGACACCGAAACCCAGTACCAGGGACAAGCCCACGCCGGAGCCGAAGAACCCCACGCGGACCTGGCTCTCCAGGTAGAGGGAGAGCTCCCTGGTCAGCCCCTGCCAGTCCATCGCACTCGGGGGACGGCACGGCAGGACACCACACCCCGGCTGCCGCGGGCGAGCCCACCCCGGCGCCGAGGGAGGAGGAGGAGGAAAGGGAGAAGGAGGAGCCGGCACCCGCCTCCCGCGGCCGCTGCCCGCGGCCCGCTCCGCGCTGCAGCGCCGCCCCGGGACCGCCCCGCCGCGGCCACCGGGGCCTGGGGCCGGCTTGGAGAGGCCGGGGGCGGGCTGGGTCGCAGGTTGCCCCGCAGGGGACGCAGTCCTGAGTCCGACTTCTCCGCGGCAGTGCTGCCGGCATCGGCCGCCCCATGGCAGGTGACATCTCGGTGCTCCTTCGGTGTCACCTTGCCCCGTCGCTTTGCCGGGAGGGCAGGGAGGAGTGTGGGGGTGAGATAGGAAAGGGACCTGTCCAAAACCGTAAGGAGCAGCTGATGCAGGCGTGTGGAAACTCAGTCACTGCCGGGCAGGGAAGAGGGAACACGGGCTTCCAAATGCAGCAGTGGTTAATCACAGATCTCTCTCTAAATGTTTTACGTGAGACAGAAGTGTGCTACTGCTCTTCCACTTATCATTGCTGTTACAGTGATAAGGCATTAGTGAAGACCAGAGAGGAGTAGAGGTATTTCCAATTCCCAAGAGAATTTCAGCCAGCTCCCTTTTCAGCTGTATGGATTGTTGCTTGGAGGCCCTCGTGTTTGCTAACTCAGATGCTCCCCCCTTCAGCTTTATTAAAGGACACACAGTATCTGCGTCTTTTCCTTGGCAGAATCCTAGGAGCACAGCTGATAACACGAAGATCCTGGAGCTGAGCATCTGCTATTTGAGATGCATCCATGCACCACAGTACACAGAAGTACTTTCCCTCTCCTTATTTTATGGCCCAGCTCCATGAACTGCTGAGAGAAGACAGACATTGCTCAGTGAGACTCTTCACTTCCTACCTTATCTGTGTTTTGTTGCTATATACAAATTTCAAAATTTACAAAATAAGAAAAGAAGGAAAAAAATGTAACCGCAGAAAAGGAGACATGGCCTTTTTCACTTGCTTGTCCTAATTCAGACAGAGCTTACCAGAGAGATTCTGCTTTGATGTAAATCATCTCTGTCCAAAATGTTCTTATTCACCATGGAAAGACTAATAAGAGTGTATTGCAGAGATCTGAAGAATTTTTAAAATACCTATTCTTCCTATACAGTCACTGTCTGAAGTTGAAAAAGAGTATGGGAATTAGTAAGCGGAGGCAGGGATGGTCTGGGGTTTGTTTTTTTTTCCCCAGAGCTGTTACAGAAACAGGAAATTGAATGGGTGGAATCCTACTGTCATCAACACTGCACTTCCTCTGCTGATGGAGAATAACCGTGCCCAGGTTTTGGTCCTGACTTGCTGGGAGTGTATGCTGTACACCCCAGATAAAAGGATTTATCATGAAGGGACACTCCAGTGGGTGAGCTGGAGTAGATAGCTCAGTTTGAGAACATGTGGGCTTCATCTGCAGTGTGAACTTAGGAATCTGCAGAGACAATAATTTGGCTGAACTGACAACTAGATTTTAGGTTGCAGAGGAACCTGCTACATCTTGCTTGCAGCAGACTGTTCTGTATCTTAGTCCTATCCTCATTAAGCTGAAGAATCCTTGAGTCACCCAAAATCTAGAGAAAAGAAAAATCCCAAATGTCTGAGAAAGAAGAGGACACAGCCTGTGTCCTTGGGTCTAGAAGGCTTCTACATGCATATCCACTCATTTGACTGAAAAGTGGAAGGTGTGGCTGTTGATGGTTAGAGAAGGCCTTTGAGTCATACAAATCCAGTAGTTTAATGACTTAATCAACAATCAAGAGAGATTGAATGCCTGAAAAAACATCCAGACACAAAGGTTGATGTGGTCTTGGACTTCCACCTACCCTGTGTTGGTTACTCATGGGAATATCGACAAGGTCAGGCACATGTGACATGCTGCTGGCAAACTAAAACAAATGACATGTACTGAGAAGGGCTGAGGGGTTTGGGTTTTTTACTGTGTAAACATGTTGCTACATTGACAACAACAATAATGTTAATAACTTCCTTCTGCTTCAAGCAATCCCCATCAGATCCTCCAGTTCTGATGTTGGGTTTTTTTAAGTCTTTAAAAGGTTGTCCTTTGGCCTACAATGCATTTTGCAGAGCTGATAAAGAAAAGGCTGTATTGTGCTCATACTAAAACCACTTCCAAGTGATTGAGTCATTGCAAATTGTGCATGTGTGAAAAAACGAGGTGGTCACTATGGTGTTTTGAACACTTACTGCATTTTTTTTCAGAGAAGGAGAGTCCACATTCCCAGAGAGAGTTCCTGTTTGCAATATGCTCTCGTCTCTCCAAGTGCTTCATAAAACAATTGCCTCAACCCACTACTAATGGATTATAGATTAAGCAGAAACGAAAGGGCAAGGACTGTTCTTTCATATTGTCTCCCAATTTATCTTGCTTAAGCAATAGGTAATGATTGACAGAAGCAATTGGAGAGTCACAGTCTGATTTGCTTTTATCACTAGAAGTCTGCACTATGTTTATGTTATCTTTTGTTTAGGAGGTGGTTCTATGATCATCTGGGGTTTGGGACAGAATCATTATGTTCTTACTGACATTCCAATGGACAGTTGCAAGTTGGCCCCACTGCAGTTCTCTGGAATGGATTTCAGTGCAGGACCTCTGAGGAGGGGCAAAGTGACTTTTAACCTCAGAGCTCTAAATTCAAGGTTCTGTTTGATTATATTCTTTTAATGTTTGTTTAACTTTAGTATTCATCTAACAAAATGGGAAAAATATCTTTGTGTCAGCATAAACTATCTTGGGATACTTAAAAAGTGCAAAGTCCATGCATAAAACATCTGAAAAGTTTTCCATTAAGGAAAAGGCATCCAGTGTTGGTGATATTTATTATCAACAAGGGAATGGGAGAAAAAAAGTGCATTTGTAAAATTCAATTCAGCATTTCTCAAGACTTCCTCATGCATACTATTTATTTGTCTTTCCTTAAAATATGAATGAAGTCAGTGAAAATGCTCTGTGTTGGAGGCTCTTCAAATTTCAGAGGGAAAAAGCCAGGCTGTGTTTGTGTTTGTACTCTCAGTGCTCATGAAAAAATCAATAATTGTGGGATTAGGAAGGGCTGCTTCTCTTGTCTCTTTCTTAAGCTTTGCTACTCTTACTATTATCTTCATATTCCCATGCATCCATGTATTTTTCTTCCATGGTTCCTCTCTTCACTCCATCAAGGAGTATTTCTCAGCCCTGCATGATGGTAAAATTGGAAGGATGAAAGGAGTCAAAAAGAACTTATTTGGGACATGTTGGTGAATGAGAAACTCAACTTGACCTGGCAATTTCTTGCAGCCCAGAAGGCCAACACCATCCTGGACAGTGTCAAAAGGAGTGTAGCCAGCAGAGAAGGGAGATGATTCTCCCCCTCTAATTTTTCCTTGTGAGAACCCACCTGGAGTGTTGCATCCAACTCTGGAGTCCTCAGCACAGGGAAGATGTGGACCTGTTGGAGTGCCACAAAAATGATCAAATGCGTGGAGGACTATTGAAGACAGACTGAGAGAACAGGAGTTGTTCATCCTGGAGAAGAGAAGGCCCTGGGGACACCTAAAGCAGCGTTTGAGTACTTAATGGAGGGCTACAAGAGAGCTGGAGAGGGACTATTTACAAGGACTTGTAGTGGTAGGACAAGAAGGAATGGCTTTAAACTGGAAGAGGGTAGATTCAGAGATTTCAGAGAAGTTGTGGATGTGCCATCTCTGGATGTATTCAAGGCCAGGGTGGGTGAGGCTTTGAGCAACGTGGTCTAGTGGAAGGTGTCCCAGCCTATGGCAGGGGGGTTGGAACTAGATGATATTTACGATCCCTTCCAACCCACACCATTCTATGATTCTATGATAATTTATCTTCCCTTAACTATGTTTCCTTCAATTAAATGTATTTCAATTCATCAGGCGCAGCAGGTATTTATTTACTCTCTGTTTTGGGTGACTGAAGATACCTTCAACAGCTGCTGCAACAGGAAGACTGCTCAATATTTGTCTCCCTTGGGATGACTCTTGCAGGATCTTGCATGAAATCAGCTCCCTGCCTTTGACTACAGCTGGCAAACTGCTAAATACAAAATCATGGTTAATAGAGGACCGTGGAAAGTGAGCAACTATATTGAGGACATTTGTCTTATCAATTTTTTTCATTGAAAATATTAACAGAAGCTGCTACAGAAGTTAGAGAATTTTTGAAACAGCACAGCAGAACTGGATGTTGAATCCACGTTAAATTTCTTCCTGTCTTCAAGGAAGATTTATTGCAGTAAAGCATTCTCAGTTTTATTTACCTGTTTTCATTCCTTCATAATCACTTCAAAGAAGTGATTATCACAAAAGGATAAATAGTTGTATTTCACACAAAAGACCAAAATATCTTAGACTTTTATAATCATGTAACACCTCCCTCCAAAATGAAATTACTTCCGTATACATTTGATAAACTTTTTCTATGTACATCAGCACTATGGCACTAGTTGAATTCAGTGGAGTCAGAAATTAGCTCAATGAATCTTCTTCCTTTAGGCAATTTCTTAGATTTTCTTTAGCATGTTAAGAGTGAAGATTATTTATAAGAATTGTATAAAAATGTAATTTTTAAGTTTTAAAAAATTTCTAGCTATGTTTTAGATAAATACAGATTTCGACAAGTCTGTCACAGTGTACTGCAAATATTATTTCTTAGAATTTAGGATTACATAATGGAACAATTTTCTTATGACAAAACATAGAAAATTTAGATTCTGCTTGAGTTGCTCAATGTTTGTTACTATTTTGGAGGATTGTTATAATTAAACAGAGGTATTTTTTGGTACTGAAGTCGTCTTTCAGCATTAATTAGTGCATATTGAATGCCTTTGTAGTACAAGACAAACCTGTACTTGACACAGGACACTGTATGCACACGATTGGCCCCATTGATTGCGACAAAAATTATCATGTACATAAAGCAGGAACATTCTTAAAATATCTTGATGACTTGTGGAGACAGTCTATTTTCCTATCAGTCTAAAAATATGACCTAGCTGGTTCTGATTACATCTTAGAATTTCAAGTAAGTACTTTCTTTACAATCTTTGCAATCAGGAAATGTAATACCAGGAAGAAATTAATCCCTCCTTGCAATGCATCACCTAATTTAAAAATCATCTATAAATTAAACAACAATATTTGGCTAAACCCTTGGAAATACCAGGTAAGTATATGTTTTTGAATCCTCTAAGGTGTGGTGAAGTAGGAGAATTTGTATAGATGTGCAAACATCTGTACGTGGTATTGTAGTGTGTATGCCCTAGATTGCTACATACTTTTTAGTTATTTTATTTTTGAATATTTAAAACTTCAGGATTAACTTCACAGGTTTCTTGTTTTCTCTCCACTCGAAAGAGTTCAGCACAGTAAAACTTAAAACCTTAACCAAGAAAGAAGATTCCAGGATGCTCATTATTATTATCCTAAAACACTTTTTTCAACATGTTGAGGTTTTTAGCTATATACAAAAAAACCCCCAAAAAACCCAGCAAACAAAAAAAAAAGGCAAAAAAAACCCCAAACAAAAAACCAAAAAAACCCCATTCTTTTTAGCAGATCTCCATAGGAATGCTTCTGTTTTACAGCAGGAAAATGAAATTATGTCTTTTTATTCTGTTCTCTGCTAAGCTGTTTTTCTTTTCTAGAAAAAGAGATAAAACTCCTTGGGAAAAAAAATTCCGGTGTCATAGACATAGTGTGTTAATACATCTGTTCTAATTAACAGTTTCATAGAGGATGCCACTAGCATAGAAAAACCAAGCCCACCAAAGCAATTTGCTCTGGTGCATGACAACTTGCTCACTATCTGACATGAAAAATATTTTAATCTGCAGAAACTAGGAAAAAAAGCAATGCCAATTATTCATGACATTTCTGAAAATGGAGGAAGAAAATTGGATTGTGCCGGGGTAATGAATCTGGTAAATAAAGCGGAGGAAATAGAGTGCGACAAGTTAAGCTGACGGGTGAGTTTTAGCATTAGTGAGAGATGGTTCACGGCCACGCGATGGCAGCAGAGGCTGCAGAATTGGGGATGTTTTTAACACGAAACCACGGATAAACAGGATATGCCCTGCAGTTCCTAACTGGTACTTCGGGTTCCAGAAAATATACATTATGCACATTTTCATTTAAAGAAGCGGCATGTTTATCAGACCAGAAGTTTCTGTGGAGTGGGGTTACACACTTTCCATTACAAAAAAAAATATGTTTGGGGCAATTTTTTTTCCAGTAAGACAGTATTTTTTATCTCATTTGCCAATATTTCTGTCTGTCTTCCTCAGTTACTTTGTAACAGAGTTAGTTACAAAGAGAAGAATAGATAATTTCAATAAAAGCAAGACAGTTCTTTCCTTTTTCCTCATTTTTTTTTCCTAGTACTTTTGTCCACAGGAAAGAAGTGTGGTATAAAATCCCTTTTGGGCAAACCCAGAAAATTAAAATCTATAATGCTTTCAGTTTTCAGGAAGAGGACTAAAAAAACGTGCTTGTTCTAAAATAGAGTCTTGAACTAAGGAAGCAGAATTTTTTGACTCAGATCAATTTTTGACTCAGTATAAATTAATAAGCTCTACCTCTGTAATTTAAAAAGAAAACTGCAATCTGCTCATTGTATCCAAATTAGATGTTCTTTCTCAACTCATAGGCAGCTATTTATATATATATCCTTCATATGACAAGTTCTAAGAACTCAGGATTTGTGCAAGATAAACAAAACCTCTCAACTCTACAAGTTAAAGACTATCTTTCCAAGAAGTTGAGATTTTTTTCTTCTGAAATGTATAAAATCAAGACTTTCCTATATAATTCTTTCCTGCAAAAGGCACAGTCTCCTTTCTGTGTTCCAGATAGCACAGTTCTCTTTCTGTGGTCTGTTTCCATTATGTGTTCCAGATACTACAATGCAAGTTCAGCTTTAATCAAACAGGACAGTCCAGAAAAACCTCCATCAAAGCCTCTCTTCAGTCCAGGCAAATACTTATATTGGAATTTCCTGCTGGAGCATGACATTTTGTAGATCTGAAAGGCAGCCAGGCAGAGTTTGGACTAGCAGCTTTCTTGATGGTTTTGATGGGCAGGAGCATGGGCTGGATGTTCTCCAAAGTCCTATTCCCTGTGACTCTATGGGAGTTGTCTTGAGAATTGCCCTACCCTTCAGAAGGGTGGCAGCTTCTCTTACAGAAAGTCACTCTTACAAAAGTGTTTCCTTTCCAACAAAACCAAGGGGTCTACAGGGTATGCACAGCACTGAATTCTGCACAAACCAGAGGTCTTCTCTCCTGGCCCCTTGCTGGATTGCTCCAATATGGCAGAAAGTGGTGAGGAAGACTATGATCACCAGCTGGGGGATTGACTCAGCAATACACATAGTTTTGGGTAGCCAGAAGAGAACTTGTTCACTAGCTCATTTGGTGCATCCAAACTCCTGCACAGGATGAGTATGAATGTGCCTTTGCAATTAGAGAGAGTTTGCCTGGGGGTTTCCTTTCTCCAGCCTGTGATTCAACTGCTCTGTCACAACTACCTGAGGTGTTCAAAGCAAGCACTGTCTCACAGGGCCAGCAACAGTGTAAATAAGCCTTTCACAGATGAGCCTTGCTTGCTCCTGATGCAGCAGCTTAAGGCATTACTGCTCTGCCAGTCTGAATAGTGGGAAAAAACCCATAGTCTCATTCTTCTACTGGTCCTAGGTTTGAGGGGGGTTATAAGTATAATTTTTGGACTGTAGACCTGAAAAGCAAAGAAATAAATTATCTGCCACCTCTAGTACTGAGGGTTTAGATGGCATTTTCCTCCACAATTTGAGGACTGATAGATTAAATTACCTGCAGTGTGAGCACATGGATTCACAAGGGACAGTCCTGTTTAACCAATTTGATTATGATACAGTCACACATCTGTTGGCTGAAGGCAAGACAGTGAATGCAGTTTTTCTGGATTTTAGTAAGGCTTTTGATATTGTCCCTCACATCATCATTTTGGACAAGTTATCCAAACATGAGATGAGCTGGTTCACAATGCACTGGATGAAGAACTGGCTGAAGGACAGGGCTCATGCAGTTGTGGTGAATGGGATCACATCCAGCTGCCTACTGGTCACCAGCAGTGCTCCTCAAGGCTCAATCCTCTCCTCTCCTCTCCTCTCCTCTCCTCTCCTCTCCTCTCCTCTCCT
>VYZP01003411.1:18629-29915 GCA_013400635.1 Hypocryptadius cinnamomeus
GACAGTGAGGGGACACTCTCCCGTGCCCCGAGGGTACCAAGGCAGCCAGGCTAGTCACCTTTGGAGCAGAAGAGATGCTAGAGACATCGGTAGAGGATAAAAGGGCCGACTCTCAGCAGGGGTTAATCCGAGGTTTTATTCGGAGCCCATGGGAGCTCCCACACCTCAGGGGGCCTGCTGCCCAGAGTGCCCAGGAGAGGTGCCAAGGTTACATTTAAAGGGAGGCGTGAACCAAAAAGTAGATACATTTGCTGACCAATAAAGAAACTTCACAGGTCAAAACTTAGGGAATGGGTATTTGGGATAGCATATGGGGCAGCCCTCGGGGGGTTGACCACTGGCCTCTGACTAATCACTCGTCGACCTGGACCGAAAGTTCTAGATAGAGAGGATGGGATGCTGAGTGACTGACAGAGAGCCAGGGTGGGGATTTGGGGATGATCTCATCAAAGGAGGGGGAATACACAGGTAGAGGGAGGGGGTACAATCAGGGGTAAACCATTTGGGAAAAATAAGGGGATACAAAACCAAAACCATTACAAAGTATAAAAACACACTACAACAGTTGGTTAAACAGGTGCACAGAATATGGAATATAAAGTATGATTCAAAGAGATAATACAATAAAATATTTGTGATTCTGGAAAACCGAATCATGTAGCCAATGGCAATTTTGCACCTTCCACAACTTTGTGGCCATATAGGAGTAGAAATGACAGGAGATTAGAGTGCAAAAATCAGTCATGTACTCATTGGCAAGTGAATGCATCAGACCAGTCTATCCAGCCTTTATTTTCTACCACTCAAATAAAGTAGTACAAGGCTCTCAAGTATTTTGAGCTGGTAAAGAACTCCCTGTCAGCTATTGAGGGAGCAGTCTCATTCAGTTCAATATATACTGGGTTCCATGTGTGTGTTCCATGTTCTTGTGTGTCCAAGACACCTCTGAAATGATCCAGGCATCTTTAGAGATTCTGGTTTTTGCAAGTAAATCATCTGACAGAAAAAGCAGGTGAGTAGGAGGAGAGGCAGGGGTTATTGTGATAGAGCATGAGTCGTCAGAAGGATTATTGTGAGAGAAAAAACTCCAGGATAATATCTACCCATATGCGTTGCTGCCGAACTGCAGCAGCAGCAGCAGCAGCAGATTCTCTTAAAGTCTGTAATTTAGGATATAGCCTTTGTGGAAAAATTAATGTAAGGGATGAACTTCTCAGATTCTCTCCAGGAGAACTAATTCTGATCTCAGACTTTATTAGTTATTTCTGGCACACCTTTCCTGATTACAAAAAGCCTTTTTTATCTAACTGTACCAGAGAGTAATAGAAAAGCATGCTCTGTGTTATCCTCTAGGCATGTGTGAACCTTGTACTTGTCCATAACTATCAAAGCACAAAAAAGCAGAATGAGGCAGATGGGCAAATTATGCCCACAAGAGCCCAGCTAGATCCTTTGATACATCAAGAAACCTCCAGAATTTCTGGGAAATTCTGCCATGTACCAATGTAACAAGCTAGTACAAGCTATGGATAGCTTCTGTACAAGGAGAAGCATCTGCCATAAAACCCACACTGCCTGGCAACTGCATGGTGTCTGTTGGGCTTCAAGGTTTCCACTGCAGGAGCAGAAATCGGACACTGCTTGGGATTGCCCATTGTCAGGACACAACGCCATGTTTGAGGTAACATTCTTTGGCCTTAGCAGGGGCTAAGAAGGAGTAAATTATGTGAGGTATGTGGTGGCCTGGTGGTTACATGTTCATATTATTCTGCTGTGTTATACCTTTTGTAAAAAACTACACAAAAGAAGTCAGGAGATGACCTCATAGACTCTTCTAGCTGTATTAATAACCACAAAGGTGGAGGAAAGCACAGAAACAGCAAAAACCCCCAGAACATTAGATTGCTGGGTGCCCTTTTTTCAGCTATATCCCTGTTGACTAAGAAATAGTTTTCTTTTGTCTGTTTCAGACTTGTCTGTCCTTTAAGATAGGTCTTTTAAAAAGGTGACATAAAAAAAAGGAGAGACAAAAGCAATGGAGGACCATTTTTGAAGTGAAGAATCACATTCTATAAAAGATTAGCAAGGTTGTGTGGAGTTAAAGGAAATCCATGAGTGTCATGAGAGTGCTCACAAAGAGGGTAGTTTATGAAGAACTGCATTTCAGGTATTGGCTCAAAGTTTGAGCAGGTACATCCCCTGTGAAGGATCCTCTGAGGTGGGAAGGGCAGATGGAGGTACTGATTCCTCTCTTTGGCAGACTGGAGCACCTGAACACCAGCTTAAAATGCTCCCGGGTACAAAAGTATGGCCCCACCAACCTCACCCGGATAGTACACAAGCATCACATCCACCGTTTGAAAAGAAAATGGGATGTGAGGACATGAAAGTAAACCGAAAATGAGAGAACACAGGTTTAGAATTATGGAATTGTAGATTCATAAAATGCCCCATCCTTGGAAGCGTTCAAGGTTGCGTTGGATGGGGATTTGAGCAACCTGGTCTATTGAAAGTTGTCCCTGCCCATGGCAGGAGGGTTGGAACCAGGTGATCATCAAGGACCCTTCCAACCCGAACCATTCAATAATTCTATGGTTTACCTAAGGTTGATCGCTCATGACTTAGTTGATACAATTGAATTGATAATCCCTGTGCCACTGAAGCACAGGCGACAGGAGCACCTTGTGGATGGAGAAGGAGGCGGGCGGTTCGGCCACCGCATCATCACCTCACGGCCGGGCGGGGCGGGGCGGCGCCACAGCCCTCGGCGGCAGGACGCCGCGATTCCAGAAGGAATGGCCGGGCTGGGGACCTGGAGAAGCCTGAGGCAGCCCTCCCGGCAGAGATGAGCAGCCCCGGCCGGCTCCTCGGCTCCCGGCCCTTCCCTCGGGCACCGCCCCGGGGCCGGGCCGGGGCCGGGCGAGCGCGGCACTGCCCGCCGCGGCTCCGCAGGGGGCGCTCGAGAGACNGGGCCGGGGAATGGGCGCGTAGGGAGCGAGGAAGGAAGGAAGGGTGCGAGCGAGCGAGCAAGGAGAAGAGCCGGACGGAGATTCCCGCCCGGCGCCCGAGGTAGCCGCCCCCATCGGGGTCCCCCTCCGCCGCCTGCGGGCTGCGCGCCCCCTCCATCCGCCCCAGGGCTCCGCCGCCGGGATGAGCAGCTCGCGGAACAACCGGGTGATGGTGGAAGGAGTCGGGGCCCGGGTGGTCCGCGGCCCGGACTGGAAGTGGGGGAAGCAGGATGGCGGCGAGGGCCATGTGGGCACCGTGCGCAGCTTCGAGAGCCCCGAGGAGGTGGTCGTGGTGTGGGACAACGGCACCGCCGCCAACTACCGCTGCTCCGGGGCCTACGACCTCCGCATCCTCGACAGCGCGCCCACCGGTGAGCGGGGGGGGAATGGAGGCACCTCCGCCCCCACGGCGCTGGGTCCGGCGGGCAGCGCCCCGGGGTGCTGGGGGTCCCGTCCCGGGGAGCGGATGGCGCCCTTCCTTCCCCTTTCAGAGGTGCGCCTTTGCCTTGGATTTGGGCGGAGGGAGTCAGGCACCCTCCCCCTCCCCGTGCGTGGGTGTCTGTCTGTGCGTGTCCGTGTGTCTGTGTGTATGTGTACGCGCAAACTTGGGGCAAATCTGCAGCGCGGGGACAGAAGTTGTCCCGGGACTGCTGAATTGGGGTAGACAAAGCAAAAGTGGTCTGCCACAGACAGCAGGCTCCTGTTGTGCTGGGAAGGAGTTGGAGAGAGGGAGCCGAGAGGGTGAATACATCAGGGTTTGGGTTTGCTTTCACACCCCGATCCCCACTTCTTGAATTTATATTTCAGAGCAGTTTTGTAAAATACTGGCAGTCATCCTAATATAGGGATAATTGCAGAAGAGATGTGTACTACGTTTTTTCTAAAGGTTACACTAAGTGGTTGAAGTACTGTGGTTTTGTGCCTGTAATCTGCATATTGCCTTTTATCTGTATTGCCAGAGCTGCTGTAAAATAGTAGAGGTACTGGGAGGAAAACAAGTGGATGAGTTCATTCTTTTAATTACTTAGCTGCTTGATATTAATGCTGTAAATCCTGTCATTTTGGACAATGGAATTTGATCTGCACTGACATTATGCGGCAGTGTTAGTATTGCAAACACTGCAGGGAAATGTTCATTTTAGCACCTGTTTTTACAGTGAAAACTCACACAGAAAAATAGATATTGTTAAGTTTCATCAGAAATATCGTGAGGTGACTTTGGGCCGGTCAGGATTGCCTCAGTAATGAGGTGTTTGCACTGATTTGTTGAGGCACTTGAGCTGTACTCTTTTGTAATGTGTCTTTCATTTGGAACGTGATGGAGAGACCATCTTTGTGCCAGCTACGTGTAGTGTTACAGCAAGGAAAATTATAGCAGTTGTTGAAGCTAAAAGACTTTAGAGGAGACAGAATCATGGAATTCATTCTAACTAATTACAAAAGACTTTGCTAAGGAAGGAACCCCAAATATTGCATGGTTACCTTTTGAGATGGATTTAATTTTTCAGTGACTGGGTATCTTCCTCTCTGCTGGCGTGATGATGATGGTTTTTTTGAAAATCCTTTTGTGATGGACTTTAAAACAAGAAAGAGGAGTCTTTCAAGTTGTCAGTCCTTGTCTTGCAGATGTTTATGCTTAGAAACTTTTACCTATGTTTGATGTCCTGTAGAAACCAGTGGGACTGCTTCTGCTTAGAACTGAAGCATATGCATAAATGTTGCATATGAGCCTCGAATGCTCATTGTTCTAGTCCTGCCTGACATATTTGCAAGCATATGGTGTCCTCTTAACTGTGTCTGGAAGCCTAGACTTAATATTCAGTTTTAAAACTGTCGTGTTTTTATTTCCATTTTTTACTTTATTCCTTCTGATTTTAATTTCTGTTTATACTTTTGTATTAGAATTTTAACTTCTGTTCCAGATAAAACTGTGTCTATTGTGTCACGCATATTGCTGTTGTCAGGCTTAGCAAAATGGTATTTCTCTTCCTGAGGTTTCTGGCGAACATCCTCATCCTCACAGAACTGTTGTGTGGAAGTGCCCAGGGTTGCATTCTGCTAGAGGGAATTACTTTTGAGGTCTTTATTCCCTGGAGATAGGAAGAGCAGAATTCTGTAAAGTAGTTGTAACAAAAGGGGCAAACTTAACAGAGTTAAGGTGCTGTCAGTTTGGACTGAAGTCCAGTTTACTGCTGACTCACTTTGTAGTCTCGTCTAAGTCACTTCTTCACCTTTTGGTAATGATTTGTTTTTTCTTCATGGTGGTGACTGTCCATTGTTTAGAGTAAGTGACTGACTTTGGATCATAGTTTGATACTTCTCCAGGGACATTAATGTAAGTGGGAATAGGTAACAGGAATTTCTTGTGATAGTATTAATGATGATGTTAAGCAAGGAAATGTTATAAAACATGGGGTGGCTTTTTATTTGATGATACTTAGTGGAGTGTGTGTCATGGCTCCTATAGTTTAAAATGAAAAAAAATATCTGGTTCATGAATTTACAGTCACAATGTAAGTTTATAGGGAAAATAAATATAAAAGTAAAATAGTAAAAATAAAAATTAATTATTGCTGGGAGTTCTTTCTATTATGTATTCAAAATTAGTCTTGATTGTAAGTTCTTAGAAGTGGTGCTTGCAGCCGGAGTTGCTCTTTGAGGCCTGTGCAGCCCGGAGCAGTAGTGGTGCATCAGGAACTTAGAGTGTTATAAAAGTAATATTTAAAGGTCATTCTATTGAAAAAAAAAGGCAAGTTGAGTTTGATTCATGTATGTGCATATATATGTGTATGCCAGAACTATGCTTCACAAACTTAAAAGATAAACTGTTGTCTTCCAATGGTTGTAGGCTATTACCAGCATTGTGACACTGTTAACATCTTAGAAAACCTTAATAGCCTTAGTGCTAAGATACTAGAATGGCCTTCTTAAAATAAAAGCTCATTTACATGAAGAATGTCTTATAAACTCTTTGTTCCAAGTGTAGTCATCTGGGTCATGAGGGACTTGTGATACGAAGTTTGGGGTTGTTTTGGTTATGTCTACCAGGCTTGCTGTGTTAGCTGCCCTTTGGTGTGGTCATATTTACATTGCCTACATTGCTTTAAGTGAGACAGAGCACTTGAGAGGGATTGGTAAACCGAGGATTTGAAAAGAATCAAAATTTTGCATGGAAGTAAAACTTCAGGTAGGTCCCGTGTAGCTGGCTCCTCCATGGAGAAAGTGGTCAGATGTGATACATCAGTAGTGCAGTGTGGTTGTTCAATTACTTGCAGATAAATCCTGTTTTTTCTGTGAAGTGGATTTTGCCAGGATCTGCGAGTCTTGAGTGTCCCCCTTTTTTGACAGTGTTGTGGAAAAGAAACAGGAGTCACTTTCTGAGTTGCTGAAGAGAAGCAAGAAAGTTATAAATCCAAGCTTTTTATTTAGAAAGGAAGGCAGCCTTTTACCTGAGCTAAAGGCCAGACAAGTAACATGTTGGTAGAGAGCACATCTGGCTACGTTCACATAATAGCCATGAGTAATACAGAAACTTTTTCTGTTTATTCTCTTTCTGAAGGTTTGCTTTCTATAGAGCAGAATTCATTTGTCGTTCATTTCCTTTTTTATATAGTTGGTTCAAAGTAACAATATTATTTTCCTGCTGACAGAGTTTACTAAATAGTGTTTGAATAAGGGGAGGTGGCGGAGGGGCTGGAGTCAGGAAATGGAAATCTTGATACAGAATTATCCCCCAGCTGGAGTGTGCAGTGTGGAAAGCATAATGTACTGTATTCTGGCAATACTCAAAATCTGGGTGTTACCTGTGGAAGATGAGTGGCTTTCTATATTGTATTAATAGGTTTTTGTACCTGAAAAGGGGCATAATTGATCATGAAGTCAAACATGTTAAAACATTTTAAAAGACAGAGCACCTATGATTTATTTGTTTATTTGTTCTTGCTTTTAGAACATCAAATGTAATTTACAGCAAGTTGTCTTAGTCACGATTTTTTTAGTGGCTACATGTAAATACCTACAGGAGCCCTCACAAATTAAAAAAATTAATAGCTTCCTGAGTAGTGGTACTTGGAAAGCCTGTTTTTTTAAAATAAACGTGTTCTTTGTTCTCCCTGCCCTTCCCCCATGTCTCCTACACGATAATCCTCTCCCTTCCTGTGTATCTTGTGATTCCCTTACCAGATAGGACACATGCTTTAGCAAGTCTGGCATTTTGTATCTGTAATAATAATCGGTCAGCTGGCTACTTCCAGATGGTGTATTTAGTAGATGAATTATTTTTGTGGGAACACTCATTGGAGTTTTCATGCAGTTTTTCAGAATCTAACTGGTTATCTCCAAGAATTTTTTGTTTCCAATTTACCTAAGTCCGGCCCTAATGAAAAAATGGTTTGGGGTGAAGGAATAGGAAGAACAAAACATTGTTACTGCTTTTTAAATTGGGGTGTATATGAATCAATTTTTTAAGTTGTTTATGGTATCCCTTACCTGATGGTAGTATTGTCATTATGGTATGAAGGGATTTTAGTTCATTACAGTTCTGTAGGGAGTAATGACTCCATTGGAAACCAGATTTTGTTTGTTCTGAGAAGTGAAATCACTACTGGTGTCTTCTGTTTAACAGTGAGTGGATGTGGATACCCCTTGTACGTCTGATTTTACTGTCAAAATCCTTTTATTGGACAGCTGTATATTGCCATCTAATTATCTTCAGTACAAAAAACCTATTTGTAACAAATTCAAATAGCAATTTGAGCAACACTGCTTTTATTTCCTTTCACAGCTGTAAGAGTGAGCATGGGTTTCAAAAACTTGTGAAGGGCTGTGAAATTGGTGTATAAATGAGTGGTGACAGAGGAATGGTGGGCTAGGTAATCCAGGGAGGATTTGGGAAGAGAGGAGAAAAGTGAAAATAAGGTATGGCATTAAGGTAGAAAACTAATATGAATTTCAAATAGTAAAAAGCATTAATGACAAGTGGACATCAGGAATATTGGATTTTATGGTGTACTGAAGGTGAAGGGACATAAGGAAATGGCAGTTATTTGAAAGTAACTAGGCATGGTGAAAGTACCCTTCTCATTACCTGGTTTGTTTTGGTTTTTAAAGTGTATATGGCACAAAACCTGTTTCATTTTGAAATAGCCTTGTTCTAGGAAATTTTGAAGAATATTTAGAAGTTTAATTTTTTCATTACCTCAGTTTGGAGAGCTAAAGCGCTCTAGCTCTCTTTTTTGAGAGCTAGAGTGGTCTTTTGGTGCACAGCTGGTCAGCTTTGTGTTTCTCAAGCTTTCTTAAACAGCCTTGAAGAGGGGAAGCGTTTATGTGGCAGATTTTGCTTTTGGGTCAGGATTTTAGTTTGGCTCCTACACTTGATGCAGTCTCCTGGTTGTTCTTGTGTACTGTGCTTTGATTTACATCATGGATGGTTTGGGAGTGCATAAACTGCTCTGCTTTTTGGTAAAAGTAAATTGAAATACATTATCTCAGTGCTGATGAGCCTTCAGTCCACTGGGGTAGAACCAAGCTAGCCTGAAACACTGGACATAATGTCTCCTTCCTTCTCCCTGGGTATCTGTAGTGCCACCGTCAGGTCCTCAGTGCTGAGTTTTGGTGTGCGGATGGTTAACCAGCCCATGGACACCTCAGTGATGCAGATTGTCCTTGTGCCACCCATGGAGGGCCACAGTGGAGCAGGGACCCTCACTGAAGCACATGGGGAGCCCATGCTCAAAGAGTGTTTTCCTGAAGGAATACAGCTTGTGGAGATGACCCATGATGGGGCAGGGGAAAAGTGTGAGGGGCTGTTATGGACTGGCCCTCTGTTCCCCATCTGCACCAAAAGGGTTGTCAGGCACTGGAACAGGCTGCCCAGAGGAGTGGTTGAATAACCATCCCTGCAAAGTATTTAGAAGATGGGTAGGCATGGTGCTTAGGGACGTGGTTTAGTGGTGATCTTCGTGGTGTTAAGTTAATGGCTGGACTCGATGGTCTTCAGGGCCTTTTCCAACCAAAAAGATTGTGATTTTAATCTGCCCTGGGAAGAAGCAGGGAAATAGAGGAGTTTGGAATGAAGGAATGCAGTTGTCTCTGCGAAGACAGTGACGTATAGGGAGAAGTGTTTTAGTTTTTGTTTTCCTCACCATCCTCTTTTTTTTTAATTAGCTGTAAATTTTCCCCAAGTCAAATCTCTTTTGCCTGTGATGGTGATTGGTAAATAATTTCACTTTTAGCTTGACCTAAGCTGTTTCATTTTGTTTTCACTCTTTGTCCTGTTGAGGAGGGGGAGTGAGGCTGGTTGAGTGGACACCTGACAGCCAGGCAAGGTCAACCTACTACCGTTGTGTACCTTTAATATCTAGTTGAAATTAAATTCTTTCAATCTTCTTTAACATGTATTATTGATCTAAATTATTTTGTTCGTATTATGACCATGAATAAGAGTTTAGTGTCACATTATGTGATCAGTAGTACCTTGTTTTACCCTTTTTTTTAAGCAGATGAAGTTCAAGGTCTCTTAGTCCACAGTCACCAGAAGCATACAAATCTGCCTCTTCCTCCAGATCTCTGGTGCAGTGGTTAGACATTCTGTAACAGGATTACTTGTGTGCTCCTGCCCTACAATTCTTTGTTTCTCATGGCAGTAGTGTTGTGCAGCACCTCAAAGAATGGGATTGGGAAACCAGTTCAGCTGAATATTTTTCCTCCTGGCTGTTTTCCAGCCTGGTATGTTTCTTGATGCAGTTTGCATCCCAGCTCTGCAAAAACCTTTTGCTCGCATAATGGAAAGAATGGAGCAGCATGGTCAGGTGAAACATGCACTGAAGTGGATGTTGCTGCTGGAATCGTGTCAGGGAATGGATGAAGAAAGGCCATATCTGTCAGGATGGTGTTTAGGGATCTGTGAGGTACAGAAACGTCCTTTTAGATCAGACACTTCAAGTACAGACATGCACTGTTCTTTTTTTAAGTCCCAGACGCTGTGGTCAGTAAAATGACTTGAGTCAAATATCTTTGTACAATTTTTTTCTTGATCTTTCCTAAAGAAATTTTGCTGAGTTTTGCATAGCTGCTTTTGCCTCACTGTCAAGAAGTGTTTAGTTTTTATTCAAGTTTACAGTGAGATGACCTATTCGGTATCACATGATTCCTGATTATACCTCTCTTTTGCCGTTTTTCCTGCTGTTTGGTCAAGTGGAAGAATCCTACAGCACCCAATTCCTTAGTCCCTTCACATCTAGAATAAATATATTTCTTGGCCAAATGCCTTCCCAAAAGTTCAGCAGACATTAAAAAAGAACATAATCAAGAGATGTGTAACTTCTGTTTCTATGTGAACTACAAATTTAGCAATCAGTTAGAAATAACACCAAAACAAACGCTACTGCTCAACCCCAAGCACTGTAACTAGTTAGTCTTTTTAAACAAAGTGACAAAAACACGGTAACAAGGTATCTCGGTGCTTTTACTGCATTCACTCTTGAAGACTTCGGCTTTGAAACCAAAAGAATAGTAAAATGCTTTCAATACAATCCCTAGAGCAAGAGGGACGTGGTCATACTGAGATTCAAGTGAAGGGCTGCAAATGTGTTGCAAAACATCTTAAGGGCGTCTGGTACAGGATGGGAATGAGGTGGCGCTTAGTCTGGGGAAGAGAAGGCTCAGGGAGATCTTAAGAGTGTATATAAATACCTGATGGATGTTGTAAAGAGGATGGAGCCGGGCTCTTTTCAGTGGTGTCACGTGACAAGGCAAGAGACAATGGGCACAAATTGAAATACAGGAATTTCCACTGAAACAGAAGAAACTTTTTGTTTTTTCTAGGGATGGTTGCATATGCTGTGTTGTGGAGTCCGTTCTTGGTGATGCTCAAAACCTTGACTGGAAATGGTCCTGGGCAGCTAGCTCTAGTTTACCCTGCTTTGAGCAGTGGTTGTTGGAAGAGACAATTTCCAAACATTACTTCCAACCTCAGCTATTATGTATTTTTGTGAAATGATCAAACAAGAAGGCATTTCCTTCAGTTTTGCCTTTCCAGCTGTTGATTTTTCTTTGCTACAGATGGCTCAGCTGTTGGGTGTAAGTGACTAATAGCTTTATAGTGAATTTTGGCATTCATTTCTGAAATTATCCCTGCTGGAGGGGGCAAAATCTGTTCTTTTTCCTCACTTAATTTCAAATTGATCTGGGATTTTTTTAAGGGAAAGTGACTGGGAAAATTCTGTGTTACTCTAGCTTCTTAGTGTAGGGGAATAGAATATAAGAAAATAAAGATAGT
>VYZP01003413.1:0-12245 GCA_013400635.1 Hypocryptadius cinnamomeus
CATGCAGTAAGAGAAAAAGAAAAACAAAGTTCTTGAAATCTCAAGTGATGCCAGAACATATTTTCTACCCAGCTACTTGCCATAAATAAAACTGACATTTTATATCTTGGCCATTACAGCTAAATGACTGCCACGATTTTTTTTTTTCTTCTTAATAAAATAGAAGTCATGTTAACAAACACTTGCTACCAGAAAATTTGGTCTTGTTTCAGTTGGTGCAAAATGCAAATAGTGAAAACATCAGTTTAGAAAGACATGAGATGCTTTTTTTCCCCCTACCAACCTTAATTTTCATTTGGGTGACTCGCCTGCAGTCCAGATGGTATCTATGAGGGGGCAATGGAGACAGACACGATTACTTTTTCTCTTTTTCTTCCAAGAAACACATTGTAAATAAATTTGGAAAGGGAACCACTAAAAGAAGACCTGTTACAGGAGATACCAATTATATTAATTCTGTGAAGGTGATTAGCACAGTTCTATATCCATACGCTTCTTTAATTTTTTTTAAGTCCTCAACTGGACATTAAGTGACTCACCAGCTCTTAGAATATTTTTTTTTTTAGCTGAAACATTTCACTGTGCCCTTTGGCAATGGATTTTTATGCTGCAATTTCATTAAAAAGTTTGCATGAGGAACTTCAAGATTAAGAAAAAAAATGTTAAAAAGTTTATGTCTCCACCTATAACTGCCTAGTTCTGCACATCTGGAGAGTACCTGGGGATGGGATCTTTTCCTTTCCTGGCACAGATCTGAGTTTGATCCAAAGCTTCCATTGCATTACACATTTTAACGCATTTCTCTGCATTCTCAGACAGTGATTTTTATGAGTAAATAACATTAACAATGAATAGCTCAAAATGTTAAGCTCTTGAACTCAGAATTGGGTTGGGCAGTGAAGAGTGGAGCTCACTGTCTCAGGATGAAAATAACAGGCTTGTATCTGACAGAACCAAGTTAAATTCCTGCCATGGACTTTTTCAGTCTTTGTGATGCCTCTGGAGCTAAGACTGGGCTTTGCACATATATACAAACACACTCAATGGTATGCTGCTTTTAGTAAGACCCTTTTATTTCCTCTGAGTCCTGGACTCTGTTCATGCAGTGACTCATGAGCAAACAGCTTTGCAGAACTTATCCTTTGATTTGTAATGCTCCCTGCTGTGCCTCTGCAAAGTCTTTTATTCCTTTGCAAACTTTGCACAGAACACTTTCATAACTATAATGCCCCAAAAGCTGAAATCAATGAGGACTGTATCCATTACACTAAGGATGCATTTGTCTTGCTATTTTCAAGTTTGAAAATTGGAAGCTTTAAAGGATTTACCATTGAAGGCAAGAACACATTCTACTACTTAGGAGCCCAAATCCTGTTAGCTTTCAGTGGAGTGCAGGTACTAACATCAGATTCCAAAACACTGCTTTTAGCAGCAGTCTGAGGTGGCTGCGCCTCTTTTTTAAATCCAAGCTCTCCAGATATGTTTGTGCTGCCTCCAATAGAAGTCCTGGACTTCAGAGCAAACTAAATGCCTTGAGATGGTGACAGTTGCACTTAAGGTGGGACCCCAAGTCCCAGCCAGCTTCATGACTTCAGAAATTCATTTGCCTGAAAATTCTGAATTCAGATCAGAGGCCAGACCTGGCTTGGCTTTTTAGCTCACGCTTCTGGCAAGCAAGTCAGTCTGACAAACCCATTTTGTTCTCTGCAGACACAGGCAGGGTGAAGGGGTTGGTCTTAGTTAACATCAGGTAAGAGCACTAGAAGAAGCTGCCCACAGAGGCTGCGGAGTCTCCTCTGGAAATGTTAAAAACCCACCTGGATGTGATCCTGTGTAATCTATTGTAGGTGAACCTGCTTTAGCAAGGGGGTTGGAGAAGATAGTCTCCAGAGGTCCCTTCCAACCTCACCCTTCCTTGATTCTGCTTGATTATGTGAAGAGGGATTGTGAGGTGCTTTCCATAATGTTCACCCATCTTTTTTCCCCAACTCTCATCTCAGTGGCATTTTCATATCTATCTCCCCCAGCTGCCCTAGACAAAACAGGTAACAGCAAACAGCACTGGCTGCAACGTATTTTCTCCCATCCTCCCCAACAATGTCTGAACAGTTCACAAATGCTGAGAGATGCAGGCTTTGCAATACCTCTGTGGAGAGCAGGCTTGTGCTACCTGCTTTTATTGACAGATGGAGAGGTGAATGATGTGACTATTTAGCAGAGGTTGTCACAAAAATTTCCAGCTAAGTGATGATGAACATAAATTGTTTTATATTCCTTTGGAAGCCTCCTTCTCCTTCTTGCCTCAGAGCTGAAGGACTACTAAAATATTAACTGGGCAGTGAGAGCTACATGGGAAATTTTGTCTCATTCATCTTTCATTCTCTCTTACAGGACAGTTTATCGTGTTGGGGACTTCAAAGGACTGCACCAGATAAGCAGAGGAGAAACACAGATTAGCTGAGACATCAACAAGCATTGGATGAGGTCAATTAAAAGCCAAATTAAACAAGTGGAGCTTTCAACTTCAATCCAGACAGGAAGAAGCAGTCAGTTGCAAGGGTTGGAGATGAAAAGAATTCCAAAGGGCTGATGCAGAACAGGAGCATGGGGGTGGGAAGTGTATGACTAGACAGGGGCAACACGGCAGTGTGGGGCAGAAGTACCTTCCATCTATTGTCTTCAGACAGGACCAGAGCTCAGACTTATCTGGATCAATGATACCTGGAGGAGCTGAAAGGGAAAAGCCCTGGCCAAGTTAAGAACTGTCTTGGTGGCTACAGAAAGGAAGATGAAGCAGAGCCCCAGAGCAAGGGTCGGGGTGAGTGAGGGCGAGGACAAGCTGTGCTGCAGCAGGCAGAGCAGTAGACCAGGAGTGAGAAGAGGCAGATTTTGTGCCAAGTGGATTCTGGGTCACGTAACCCGAGCCAAGCTGCTGAGTCACCCTGCAGAGCCTTCCAAAAGTCATTTTGCCCACCTCCTGCTGCCTCAGTCAAACCCATCTGAAAACAGGGGTCAGGACAGTCAGGAACTGTGCTGTGAAAACAAGGTGCTGCCTGAATATGCCAGAGGTGACCATGAAAAGATCCGAGTCCACAGCAAGACCCTCTGAGACAACAAGCAGAGGACCTCCAAAATGCTGGGATAAATAGACTGACATTGTCTCATAGAGGAGTTTTTTCAAGACTTTGCATTATTCTTTGCCCATCCAATTCACTCACTTGGAATACTTTCTGTTCTCCAAGGCTCTATTTAAAGTCTGGACAACTAAAGCAAAAGCCATACTTGTAAGCAGTGGTAGATTAGAGTTTAAGCAGATCATAACCTTCCCCTAGGCTTCCTCAATTATATTTTTTCCTAACACCTCCCGGGTTTACTCCCCTGACCATTAAAAAAAATAGTACCTTTATTCAAATAACTGTTCCAAACCACTTTCCAGAGTCATTGTTTTCCCTGTTTTAGTCTTCCAGTTCCCAAGTTTGCCTAATACTTGTATCCTTGCCTTCTAAAAGGATATCATCTTAATGATCTCAAAATTACTGTCTTTTGGCTTATGCTTCCTTGTGGATCATCTGACTCCATCAAGAATCTTCAACCACTGCAGTATAATCTCCAAGACATTATGTTCCCCAATTAACAATGGCAGATTATAGAAGCTAGAGGCCAACTAATGCTCTCTTGACAAGTGAAAAGCTACAGTGTGCAGTGTGTTCCCAGCAATTCCCTATTCTGCTTGGACAGAAGGTCAAGAGTTTGAAAACAGATGCGTGATCACTTACTAAGATCTAGCAAGAAGAGAGGAGTTGATGAAGGGGCTATAGGACACAAACATGGCAAGCAGTCATGCAGCAGAGAGAGGGTTGTTGCATGGTAAGGAATGACAAGTGAAATACTGGGCACAAGTCCACAAGGAAACAGTTTTCATTACTTTTTGTGTCCCGGGACATTACTCTGGTCTGGATCAGAACATGGTTTACATGAACAACCTTTTCCTTGCAAAGCAATCTATTCCTGTATGACACACAGCATTTCTTTTTCTCTCAACTTACTGGCATTGCAAAGACAAGATCTTGGAGGCCCCTCCAACAACTTCCCTTCAGTATCTCAGCTTATCTTCCTTTTCTTCTCAGGAATCCCAGGACAAGCCTGATATCAAACTCTTCCCTTGAGGCTGATTTCCATCACTCCCAGAGTTATGTTCAAACACTCATATAGCCTAGTAATTAATACAAACTATCATGAGCTGACATGTACCTCTGTCTGTGTATCAGTATCCTCCATGCCTCCAGAAGATGGATGGATTTAAATATCATCTTTGAAGACAGCTGAAGAAAGTTAACTAGGGATTGACTAACACAGGAAAGCTATTTTTACCAGTCAACTGGTATCTGGTTACCTTGTTACGGGAAGCTTATGCAATCCTAGTAAATTCTTAACTAAGGAGATAGATTGGACACCAAAATTATTTCACTCTGAGAATGCCTATAGCACTTCAAGAAGAAATACACTTGACAGAAAGAGATTTACTTGCCTTCTCATGTTGGAGCTGCAAGGGATTTATTTTTCCTTCAAGGAAAAAATAATTTTTTTCCTCTGGAGCTATGTGGGCTACCAATAAAAAATGGAAATTTATTATGAAATTCCTGATTCCAGGAGCAACTTACTCAAATAAACTTTCAAATCTCACCATCTTCACCAGTATTTCATGTGACCTAGTAGCACCAGCATTTTGGGGTATGCATTTTTAAAAGACTGGTGTTTCAGCATACACATATGCAATATAAACTTTTCTGGGAAGCATCAGCAAGGTCAAAATTATCTGAACAGTCCTGGGCTGACCATCCCAGAAAGTGAATAACTTTGCACAGATGGAAAACACCAGGCAAAGGAAGCTGCCATTAATCTTCTGCCTCTCCTCCCTGGAGAGGGAGGACAGAAGAGGAGGCACAATTCTAATTTTGTTTTTACCTTTGCAGCTCCACTAAGATTGTCCCTGGATCCAAGTAAGGGCAGAGTTTGGCCCATTGACTACTGAGCAGGAGTAGGGGCTGATGCAACTGGACCCATGTGCAGAGGCAGCTGGCCAGTAACACAAACTGTCTCGGGAGCCAGGGCACGATGCTGTGAAATGCTTGATCCAGCACAGCAAGATGTTTTCCTTATTTGCAAGCCCTAATATAAGAACAAGGCACACCAAGTATATATAGCTCTGGGGATCTGGATGGAGAACTTTTGTGTCCTCAAAAAAATTATAAATAAATAATTTGCTGGACAAAGGGGGACAGCACTGCCCAGCTTGGAAGGAATGGCTTTTTTTTGGAAGGATCAAGGGAGGGCAAATGGCACCAAGCCACTGCTAAAAATTGATGAGGAGGGCAAAGCATGTGCAGGTTTCCAAGCAATGAGTAAGCACCATGACATCAAGGCAAGGTTTTGTCAGTGGGATGAAGAATTCCCATCAGTGATGTGTCTTGGGGATGCAGAGCCAGACAAATGCAAGAAGCTCCCTGGGGAGAGACTATTGAGACATATCACATACCCTAGATGATGTAGTTCAGACTTCTCTAGAGAGATAGGGGAGATTATTTCATAGGATCACAGATAATGGCAGAACTAAGATCTATCTATTGCCATGTCCCAGTTCAAACAGTCAGCAGCACCAGGAGAACCCCAGAAAGGAGTAAAATGTTAGAATTTACCTTCATGGAATGAAACAAACCCAGATCCTAAGTTAGGTCATTGTTTGCTCTTTAATAATCAATACTGGCCTGCACTAGGTATCAATGAGTCTAACATCTCTTTCAAAATCATGATAATTCATTCCAGTTACTGTGAAAAAACTTGTATTCAACAGAAAATTCAGAGACTTTCTGTTTTCCCTTTAACCTGGCTAAATGTTCTTGTAGCTACATCCCATGGCAGAGTTCTTGAGTTTGCCTATATGCTGTGTTAAACACACAGACACACAGACACAGACGCAGACACACAGACACAGACACACACGTATTTACTCTGTCCCTGGTCTGAGTTCATGTTGCTACTTTATGTCACCGAAAGGCGTCTGTTCCCAGACTCTTACGCCCTTTGATCTGTGCAGGCATGGAGGCTATACCAGTGCCATACCCTTCCATGGCAGCAGCTTCCCTGCTGGAACAGACTCACCTCCCAGTTTCTGGCCTCCAGCTGCAGGGATCAGTTCTGTTTTCCAAGGAAAGCAGCCCTGCCTGCAGCACCTCGCTAATTGTGCTCCCGTGTGGGCGTGTGGACGTAACTTGAGTCACGCCGCCAGTCACCGCCACCAGGCAGGAGGCACAGGGCTCTTGGAGCGATTATCTTATCTGCTGGAGCTGATGGGTGCTGTTCTTACAAGCGAAGTACCTAATCCTCTTTTCTCTCTCCTAAGCACTAGGCCTCCAGGTAGCCTCAGGCAAGCTCAATCCCTGTATTAATTATTGGTTGCATTTTCTTAGAGCCGTTCTTATTTTCTTTTCTTTTCCTTTTTTTTTTTTTAACAGATTCAGTCACTCCTAAGTGAAATTCCATCCGTCACCCTTCCCTCATAACGGGTTCACATCTGTTTCTGTAGTCTTTCAGTATCATAACAAGCTCTGATTTTGCAACAGTAGGCAGATTGAGGGTCTGAGGGCATTTGGGGGGGGGGGGCTTGGCAGATTAAACTGAACAAACTGAATAAACCTTCATAATGACATCAGGCTAAAAGTCAAACTCACAGGGAGCAAAGCTCAGCTCCTCACCCCCAATCTTGCATCTCACCTGCATTTACAAGTGCATGCTGGGGCTTTAGATAGCCAAATGAACAAGCAAGAAATATCAGGTGTGCATCTGGCCCAGAAAACACCTTCCCAATTCCCCTTTGCTGTCCTGCTCCCAGCAGCTCCAAAAATGAGAGATGTTGAGTGCTTGGGGAGGGTTCACAAACCTGTTAAAGGAGTTACCACACTACTTTCCACGGTAGCACAGCACATGTGCAAGTGGGAAAGCCACAGGCATGTGTATTTCTTATTTTCCAAATGTAAATCATATCTTTGCAATAACCCTATGCCCAAACCTATAGCAGCTCCACCAAATGAATGTCTTTTGCTGTGCTTGCCTCTCTGCCTGCACCGTCAGCATACAGGAATCCTCAGCTTTACACCTTCTCCTGCGTGCTTTTCATCACTTTCCAACCAACCTCTGAGAGGACACACCACTGTGCTCACTATAGTAGGCCCATTTGTTCCAGATTTGGAATGGATTCTTGCCCAGTTTTCCCTCACCTGCAGATCAGGCAACCAGGGCCACCTTGGCTGTTGCCAGCTGGAGCTGGATTTCCAACGGAAACCTTCACCAGAAGACTTTGATCAAATCACCTTCTTTCCTCTGCTTCAAAGGTAAAGAAGTTGGAAATCTCAGAGGCTCTTAAAAATACCTTCAATTTGGAGAGGCAACCCCACTTCTTCTCATGTACTTCATGCCTGACACTGACCAGAGCAGAGGAAGTCCTGCTGAGAAGGGGCAGGCCTTACTTCCTCCTATCATTTACCCCTGAAAAAAAGACTTCACTGAATTTGTACTGCCTCCTGCTTCTACTGTTGAAATGGCCCCAACTTTATCTCCCTCCACTGGCTACCCTCACTCTGAGTCATGGCTCTGCACATCCTGGCCTCTCACACATCTGCAGGGAGGCAGAGGTTAAGTATGACATGAATCTGTCTGTCCTCCATCCCAGAGAACTTCTTAGTGCTGTAGTGGGGAGGGACAAGGAGTGGAAATGTCAAATGTTTACAGCTTTTTACAGCACAAAATCCAGAATATGTTCTTAGTCATCTCCCAAGACCGGCTGTTAAGGAGCACAACCATAACTGATGTCAGAAAATCTGCTTGAGACAGGACTTCAAGAAAGTCCCAAACACAGATAAGAGCAACACAGGTATGCACTTCCTTAAGCAAAACAGAACTCAAGTAATCTCCCTTACCAGAGCTTCATGTCCTTGAGTTTGCCAATTCCATGGCTCAAAACCTCTTCTGTTCTAGTTAACACTTCTCAGTTCCACTAGGATTGTGCTGGTTCTTGAGATGTCAGACCTCAGTTTGAGCCCATGTGTGCCTGTGCTTCAGGTTTTAGAGAGCAGTGCTGACACATGTTCTCAGAATATCCTGGCATTGTGCTGAAGTAACGCTAACAAAAAAAATCATCCTCCTCATTTTTTGCAGCAGAGATGTTGGGTCCCATGCTGTCTATTCTTAATCTGTAGCACCATCTTTTGAGGGCATGCTGTACTCCCAAGCAAATGCACTGAGCTCTCCCCAGAGGATCCCCATGGGCCCTTGCTGGCCACAGTCAAAGCTGGCTGAAAAAAAATTGTGACAGAAGCTGTTTTCCATTGGAAAGGGACATTTCAAGGCAAAATGTTTCTTGGGAACATGTGACGCTGAGTAAATTTGTGACTGAAAAATGTCAGGCTGCTACAGCACCAAGAAAATCTTACTTTGTTCCAAGTTTTTCAATTTGTTCACTCACAGCTTGTTTTTGTCCAGCTTACATTTATATTTGGGCATAAGGTACCATGTGTCTTGATACTTTCTATTCCATATTTACATTATTATATTTAATATTTGAGAATAATGTTTTGGCATTGATAAAATGTGTCATTTTTGGTGTTTTCAAATGGAAATTTTAATTGGGTGGGAAAAGAGAAATGTTGTCCTTCCTCATCCATTCTCCCTCCCTGTTGTTAATGGCATCATCATCCATACAAAAACAGCTTCACTGTCTGGACCTGTTGCAGTTAATAGCAAAGAATTGCTTTTTGTCAAACCTAAGCTCTGAAGGAAGGGAGTGAATGTCTATGTGCAGTGTGTGTGTCCCTTCACTTCATCGTGGATTTCAGTCAAGGCTGAGGGAAGACACAGCAATATGTGCAAAGATGTGTTAGTAACCTGTGGTGATGACAGAGCTGTGCACTCAGTGACTGTTCCATCCATGCAGTGAAATATTTGCACCTGACACATAATGGGGAAACTGAAGCATGGGGAGGGGACGTGATCCTTCTATAGCTACTCTTCAATATCTTCACTTTTTCCCTCCAGAACTTGATGAAAGGCCGTGGAATAAAAGAGGTCTGTTCCAGGGGAGTAATTTCTCATTCCCGTTTAGCTAGGCACTGGGTACTGGCTCAGCAATGCTGCTCTGAGCCACCTGCAAATTGCTACCCAGGCATATGGAACGGGTGGTCACCTGCTGAGCTGCAGGAGATGGGCAAGGCCACTGAAGCCAGAGCCTGGTGAAAGCTCATGGATGCCGTGGTGAAGATAATAATGGCAGCATCTTCCAAGGGCTAGCCATGTCTAGGGAGAAATATAAGCAAGGAAAAAAGTTTCCACTTTCCCTTTATTTTTATTTCAACCCCTTTTATCTGTCTTGTTTTATAGCTTTACATTGGAAGACAGCCCATTTCCTGGTACGTACAGCAGCTTGACTGAGCATAGCTTGGCAACAGTGCCTGTTGCTTTAGGGAAGAACAGAGCATATTCTCATTGTGCATGTTTTCCCTTGGAAACATTTCATCCTGTCTATATAATTCTATATATGGCTCCCAGCCATGCCACTACAAGCTGCAAAAACACCAGCTCTTATACACTAACAATGTCAGGCCTATTTAATGGCTGGATCGAGGGCCATCAAGAAATTACCTGTGATTCTGTAGATTGTCTTCCTTGGGCAGATTTGGGAGGTTTTTTTTGCCCAACACAGAGAAGAGAACTATTTTGCCTTTTTGGAGGAAATCCTCAAAATCCTAATTTCTCCCTTTTTGCATGCTTTCTTTGATGCTTTTCACAATAGTAAGAAAATTAACTTTGGTGTCTCAACTAAATTTCAGTATCAGTAATTTTTGTGGTTCTCCCTGTTCTATAGAGTTTATTTCATCCACCTCAAACAGATCATGTGGAATGCCTGGGTCCCACTCCCGCAATGGGGCTACATGCTTCTCAGGTTGAACAGGGTATGCCTGCACTGACGGACCAAATTCAGTCCCATTCTTCTGCTAACAAGCTAAATAGAAGTAAAAGGGGAGGAATACCCCTCAGGAAGAGGGATGAGATTCTTTGGAGTCCTATCTCAGTAAAAAGAAAAAAAAATATTGCATGTTCAGTTCAGGCCTTGTTTCATGTCTGCCCTAAATTCATGTCTGTTTTGCTGTTAATAATCATGTCAATGTCAAAACAGGAAACAGAAAGTTTTAAACTTTCTTAGTGTTGAAGTCATAGCAGCTCTCTCATCCATGTAAGCATTGTTCAGATCAGCTGCACTATTCTAAGTACTACTTCTCTAGTACTATTTTGGCCCACACCATCTGAAGTCACTTACAGAGCTGCGACCTTTTATTTTTGTTCCTTACTGCATCGCACAAAGTGCCTTGAGCACTCAGAATTAGTAATGGGAACCCCACACTGCTCCAGAGGTGATCTCTGTAGAAGCTGTCAGCGTAGGGAACAATGACTGTGTTAGGAGGAAGTTTGCTCCCAAAATGGGCAGGTTCAGCTCCACATCTGCCCTTCACATTGCAACCCTTGCTTGACTCATGCCATCTTCAGGCATAACCTCAAGTGTCTGAGACCTCCTCCCTCTGGCCTCTTTTCTGCTGAGTGCTTCAGTTCTGAGGTTAGTCTAATTTTTTTATGTTTCTCAGTTCCTTGACTGATCTGTCTCCTCAAACAGCTTGTGCAGCAAAAGCAAGAGGAGGGGACCCCTCAAACGTTTCCTTGAATTGTTCACTGTTGTCTCACTGGCAGCTCTGTGGATGCCATGCTGTCCTTTAGGATGTCTCATTTGGCTGGAGAACACCCTGGCAAGAAGGGACAATTAAAAATAACAATAGCAGCAATGGTAGCAATAGATGGGGCTAGCAACCTTTCTCTGGGTGAATATGAGATCTGCTGCTCTCCTCAGCTGTTTGGGAGGTCATTATTCAGTTACACATCCAGTGATGTTTGTACGTGCCAGATTCCTCTGGTTCTCCTCATGATTTTGCTTTAGAGTGACAGCAGTGTGCTCAAATGCTCACCAGAGGTTCTGCAGACTGAGTTGGAGCAGCCAAAAAATGTAAAATCCCAAAGTCTGAACCTTGTTCATTTCACAGAGCTGTATGCACCTATGCTGTATGATTTCTCATCATTCAGCTTCATGCTGTCTGCAGCCACCAGGAGTCTCTACTTGAAATCTTCTTTACTCCTGGGCATCACTGGTTGTTATCTCAGGGGTGACTCATTATCTGCCTAGATTGGTTACCAGAGGGTGTGAAATCTTTCTGTAGTGGTGTCATGGGCTACAAAGCCAAGAAGGAGCATTTTGATGAACCTCAAATAACCTCTGAGGTGTTCATGTATTGAGCTGCAAGTGTTAGCTGGTGACTGTAAGGGTTTTGCATACAGAAATGGATCCTTGCATTTTCAGTGCAAGTGTGCACTTGTCTGCCTTCCCTCACTAACGCTTTCCATGTTTTCATAATAAGATGAATTCTAACCAACCTTCTGTGGCACAACAATTATGGAGTAGAAGTCCTTTTCCCAAATGGCCATCAAAGACAGTGAACAATAAACATTAAAATCATCATGTACTTTGAACAGCTCTGATTCTCGAGAGGGACAGGTTAAGCTGGTGTTTGCATGGTACAAACAAGTGGAAGACAGGGCTACTTTTACCAGGGCCCCTAGATGTGACATCCACATGCCATCAGGCACCACAGGAAAGCTGCCTTTTCATAAATTGCCTTGCTAGCACAAAGTCAATTCCAAAGTTGTAAGTCCAGATTTCCAGTAGAGAAGACACATCTAAATTCATCCAGGGACATCTGAGACAGGAAGTCATGTGCAAGTCCAGCCTCAAGGGCAAGGTGTCTTTCCTCTGTCCAAGATGAGCTACCTGAACACCTGAGGTCACCACACCAAGCCAGCTTCCCTGAATAGCATAGTCTCTCCATGGCTTGCTGCTCCCTGTCAAACCCAGCCTTTTGAGAGAATAAATGCCTGTTAGAAGACTGAAGGTGCCCTGAACTAAAAGTGTAGTCAATTCCCACACATCTGGATGCCATACTGCATGGCTGAAAATGCTTCTTTTGACCATGATTCATCCCTCTTCATTTTTTCACTCTGTAAGCTTCTGTGAGTGACTCAAATCTGACACCCATGAAAAGCCTTTATTTCTTTATAATTCTGGTCAGACCACTAATTAATTGCTGTGTTTGTTC
>VYZP01003414.1:5795-28250 GCA_013400635.1 Hypocryptadius cinnamomeus
GATCTATTTATGTAACTCCCTCTCTGGAGGAAAGGTGCTGGGAAAGCAGCCAACAATAAATGGAGTGGGTGTGGGAAAACGAAAAATAAGCAAGCAGAAATACTGCATAAAAGAATGACCATATGGCTTAAGCCACAAGCTATGTAAGTCACAGCTATAAAGTTGTGTCTGATAACAGATTCAGCAGAGACGTGCGTACGGCCAGAAGCTCTGTGAAGAGGGTCCCTTTGGGGGGTCAGGTGTGGCAAACAGATGCAGGCTCAGAGACCTCTGACAAGCACGAAAGAAGCCAGAGTGAGCCCAGAGGCGGCTCTGCCTTTTCCCAGCCAGCCATAGGCCTGCTTAACCCATCCACAGACACACCTGCCAGGGCATTCAGTACAGATGAAGAGAATACCACCCAAACCAAGACACTGCTCCACTTTGAGGAGGGGTGTAGAGTAGATCAAGGTGTTGATTCTGGATCAGGAAAGTCATGCACACCCTCCTGACTTATTCCCAGTCTTGATAAGGTCACTCCAGTGATGTGCAAAGTGACTGTCCAGGCAGACGAAAACTTTTTGTATAACTCCTCTCTCTTTCAGTATAATGCAATGCATAGGCTGGGATAGAATTTAATGGGCACCAACTGTATTGCAGAAGGCAAATTAAAATCTTTGCTCTTCCAATCTTTAAAGCAACAGCTCCAAAGCAGCTCACTGTTCTGCTGCACAACACTGGGACACAAGTGTGGGAAGGGTTGCACCTCACTGCACATACAGCCTCACCAGCTACCCGGTGTTCAGCACCCAGTGCCTATCAGGGTATTGGAAATGCTCACATAAGTCAAAGCAGGAACATTTGAAATGGGTGATGCAGTCAGTTTCTTTGGAAAAGGGGAATTGGTTGTCGCTCCTTAACCTGCACCGAGATGAAATCATGTGGATTATATCTCTTTTAAATCAGGCACCTTAGTTAATTAGTTCCAGCATGCCAATCCTCTGGCCTGGTGGTGATAGGGACTCCAGAGATGGACGACAGCAGTCATTTGCCAGTGGGAAGGTCAGCTGCTTCAAAGGAAAATGTACTTTTTTCTCAAGACAAGGCACTGAAATACTATTAAAATCCCACCTTAGAAAGCTGCTGCAAGGTGAGATACGCTGATCCAGAAGAGCCAGTTTCCCTCCACTGACTGCAAAGGGACCTCAGATTTGGACCTTGCATTTGATCAAGGCAAAGCCCACACCTTCACAGGAGAGCACCGGTCCAAAGGCACTCATGCTGTGCATGGAATCCCACTGGCACAAGCCTGTCTCTCATGTAAAGACACTTCTTCATGATCTAAAGCCATGTTTCAAAACACACTCCTAATGCTGCCTTATCCCCCAACCCACAGTACTGAATCAGAATTCAAAAGGCCATTTCAAAATTCCTCATTTGCCTACCACTCAGCTTGGATAGGCATCTCTGTAGAGGGTCTTCTCCAACTCAGCAGATGTGCTGGAGGTGAGAGCAAGGTGGGCAGACTTCATCTCACATCCCAGCACATTTGGCAAGGAAGTGTGAAAAGGATGAGAAGGGGAAACATTTTGTCTGTGCCTGTTTGCGTCCATGGGAACAGTGGGTATAAGCAAGTCGTTTATCCTCCTCAAGCTTCCTGTGGCAACTAGCAACCAGAGAGTTTGGCAGATGACAACAAAATGAGCCTGGGGCAGATCAGACACCAGGGCACTGCTACGTGCACAACACAGTTCAGCACAGTCTGCAGAGCAATACCACATTCAGAAGGAATAAAAAAGCTGAAGAAATAGCTCATCAAGCTGAGAAAAGGGGTGACAGACAAAACGAATGTCACTTTGCAAAGGCCATTTCTTCTCCTGCCACCCCCACAAATGAGCTCCAAAACTGATGCAAGCAGTAGTAACAATTTCTAAAGTAGGCAGCAGCTGTGGCCCTTTGCAAAGATGGGTCAGAGAATGGAAATCTGAGATTGATGCAACCATTACATACTCAATACTCCCAAGGGTATTTGTGCAAGCATTTTTTTTCTTTCATATGTCCTCTTTTTTTTTTTTGTCAGCAAAGAGGACTTCTTATTTTCAGGATTAAGTGCAATTCTTGTCGGATAGTTTTTCAGCAGGAAATGGAATTTTTAGTTGTGGTTGTTCAGTTCTATTTTTCCTCTAAAAGCGATTGTTTCCCAGACTAAATTTCAACTTTTCATCTGAAAAAAAAAAGTCCTTCAACCCATAGCATTTTAGTGGGTTTGGTCCAAATCCAGCTCAAATTCAGTATATTTTGAATATTATCCTCTCTGAGTTGGGCTAACCTATTTCAAGCCACCTCTTCCCCAGTGTAAGGTGACTTTTAATGTAGGGAGACACCAAGGCACCCTGGGATCTGTGGCATGGCAGGGTTGTCTGACTCTAATGGAAAAGCGAGACATCATAGCTTCAGCAGTATGTCTTTAACCACACCATAATTCCCAGGAGGCACCAACATGCTGTGCCACAAACCAGAGCTATCATTTGCAGCTGAAAATAGTCACATTTTGATTTTTCACACCTAGTGAGGTCCTCTAGGGGGAAGATGATGCAGTCCCGTGTAAGGACATGTGTCCCCTGTGTAACACAGTGAAATGTTTGAGTTGGTCCTGCCAGAGTGACCTTGTTTAAGGACATTGGTGGTGGGGCAGAGGAGGGGAGGGAAACATATTTGCTCACAGTGGAGATCACCCCAGGTCAGCTGCAGGGGCTTAGAGAGGAAAATGGGCAGGAAGTGGATGCTAACTGAGGAGGCTGCAGTGAAGCGCCTCACACGAGGAAGATGTGGCCCCAGTGAGCAACTCGCATGAGGGGCCACCAGACTTGTCCCTGTTGCAGGGCTGCTCTTCCCATCCTCTCTGTACTCCTGCAAGCATCCTGCTCTCCCTGTGAAAACCTTTGTCATCCATTTGGGATTTCCATCTAGATCATCACTGAAATCCCAGTGTGCTGTTCAGCTCAAGGGTAAAAGGCTGCACACCACTCACTGCTCCTCAGAGACTGCACACACACCCTGCCAAGTCAAAATGCTGAACACCAGGATTACTTCTGGCTCGAGGTCCTACACATGGCAGCAGAAAGTTTCACCTTTCCACTGCAAGATTTCATTTCCTGTGCCAAGCCCTTGACAGACGCCACGTCAAACCTCTGAATTCTCTTTTAGGAGTTTTCCATTTTTCTTAAAAAAAAAAAAAAAAGAAAGAAAAAAAAGTGCCATTTCTAGGAGGTAGGAAGCTACAGACTTCTGTCTGGTTTGCTGTGTGTACATTTTTGAAACTGAATGAAAAATGTTCTGGATGATACAGAGTAACAATATGTAAGCCTGAGGCATCAGATGGTTAGAAAGCTGTATTCTGTGTGTGTGCACAGATGTAATTCACTGCAAGGAATTTGTGACACCACACAGCAGTTCAAAGTAGCAGGCTGGTACTAATTACTATGCTCTTAATGACTTCATCCATCAAACCATAACATATTCTATGATTACACAATTCAGCCATATGACAACCAAATGCCCAGCCGCTCTTTCGTATGACATGGTTACACAGCAAAATTCTCTGTTGATTACAAGCAGAAAACTTCAAAAATAAGTGCACTTCAAGTCATCTGAGCCCTCAGAATTGTTTTATTATACTCTTTTGTGAGGGGAAGAAGGTAAAACATTGAGGGTTTGTGAGGAGAGAGGTTGAACAGAGATAAGCCAGAGAGGCTCTGGTGGGGTTTGGCATTTTTTGTGCAGGTCTGGAATGTCCACAGCCTGTGACTTGGACCACTTAAGGACATGAAGTGAACATTCTTTGGCCTAAAAAAGTTGTGTTTCCCTACAAGGACAGCTCAGTGGTGTGAGTAGCACCATGCTTCAGCCAGGACAGTTGTCCCACAGGCCAGCTGTGGCCTCAGCATCTTCAGAGGGCACAGTAGTGGAGAAGATGAAGTTTGTCTATGACAGATCCTGACATTTCCCGCAGCTGTGTCAGGGTTTTCCCAGAGTCTGGGCACCATCACTGTTCACACCACCTCCAGCTGCATGAATACATCCCATGTCTTGGCTTTTTCTCTCTCTAATATGATCACACTTAGCACATCTACCATCAACAGCCACCCTCGTCCCCAGCAAAACAACACACTCCAGTGCACACACTTCTCCCCTGGGCAGAGGGTGTGAGATTAAACTCTGCAACAGATCCTGTTCTCATTGCTGCCTGAGCTATGAAAAAGTGCTCTGGTGCTAGAGCAGAGGAAAGCAGGGCTTGGCACCCAGTTTTCTGCAGTCTTTACTTCATTCCCTCACGAGATCCAGTCCTTTCATCACTTCTGCCCACACAGTAACACCCTGCTCAGTAGTGCAGCATAGATGGAGGTAAGTATAGTTCATCCACTCATTATTTGTACAATGCTGACTTCACCCATTTCCTGTACACATCAAAAAAGTGAGTTTCCCACATTTTCATTTGCTATTTCACCACTGTTTTTCTTCCAGAATTGCCGTGGAGCATGTTATACATCAATGTAAACAATAAAACTACGGATAATATGGAATTTATCTGGATGAACAACTTATTTCCAAACTGATAAACTGTGAAGTTAACATTGCACAGATACCCTGCAACAGACACCTGCAAGCCTAGAGCTGAGTGCTGGCTGGCTGATGGAGGCTGTGGTGGGTCCAGATGCACTGAGATCTCCTGTCTACCCATCACAAGAAAGAGGAAGGTTTGTTCCCATTTTTCAAGCCTAACTTGGATGTCAGATCCAGAGGGCTAATCTCCCTAGAGCTCCTCTTTAGAGCTGAGTGAGGGAACTCTGAATAGGTGAGCCAGCTACCTCTCCTGTGCAGCACTAAGCCATGGACTACATGTGCTCATTTGCAAGATGTACTGGCACAGGGATGTAAAGCATCATATTTATTAAATAGCATGAGAAAACAACAGGTTTAGAAAAAAAAGTGGTCAGGAGAAGACCAGAATGCATCAGATTGGTTCTTATATCCCAGCTCAGCAGAAAAGTACTGAACTTCAGTGACCAGGTTTTGTCCCTAATTTGGGAGACTCAGCTTCTGGGAAGGGCATGACACAGGCCAGTCAGGAAAACTGAACATGTAGTCTCCAAGAAGCATTAAAAAATGCAGCTGTCTTGCAGGATACATTAGTCTTCAGCATAATTTATGCTACATATTATCAGGGTCATAGGCACAACACTAGTTCAACAAATGTTATCAATCAATTGCTTACTTTTCCAATTCATGGGTTTTTACACAGATATCAAGGGCTTTTCAGCAACTTCACCCAGACATCTGCACTCCTGATTCAGAGATGCAAGTTCCTCATCACACAGAAACAATCAAATGGCTGTATCAGTATAAAACAGAGACTTTATTCCAGGAAATCATTTTATTCCAGGAAAAACATTTTGTCCTAAAAATGGACAAAATGTACAGTGCTTGTTCCTGTTAGAGTTTCCTAAATCTTCAGAGTATTTCACAATTTAATTGTTGGCATAAAACTTGTCCTTCATAAGTCTGGAAACAAAAATTTTAAGTGCCTTTATTCTAGCAGTACATAGTGGGAATGCTTACTTCTATAGGACTTTCTTGCAAGATTAACATAACTGCTGAGAAAAAGCTACATAAAAGAATTCTACTGAATCAGTTTTACATTTTTGCTAAGTGTGACAAGGCCCAATACTCATCTTGGTGGCACTTCTGCTCTGATGTATGACACAAGGCCTTCAGAGAGCTGTCACTGCGCTTTCCTTTCCTACCTCCACACATCCTCAGGCAGCATTAACTGGAGAGCCTCTTGGAGCTCCTTGACCACAGTAGACCACACCCTGCTTCACTGTCACCTCTCCTGGCTGTCTGGAGCTTCAGCAAGATGGTTGCATATCCCAGACCTCCTCTCCTCCTTCTGACTGCCAGGTATTTTCTGTGGTTGTGGGGCACAGAGGCTCTTGGAGCTCTGTTACCAGAAGGGTCTTGTAGCACCTTGGGTTTGTCTGCAGAGTCTAAGGCCACTGCACAGTTTGCTTATGGCTCTTCTCGTTGAAATATGTAGGGCAGCACAGGCATCTCATGGAGCTGTTGAAAAAATCTGGTAATGAAATAACATCTCCAAAAATTTCCTTCCTTTTTCCTGATTTATTTTGCCCCCAGCCCAAGCCATGCCCTATACAGAACAGGGCACTTCTTGAGCCCCATCATTTGCTGTCTGTCAAGTGGCCATTTATTGCCACGTGTCAATGCCTGCCTGTAGCAACTTCTCACTCCTGTACCCACAGATCTTCCTGATGCGGGATTTTGTCAGAAGTTTAAATGACTGAAGTCAGCGTATCTCTCCTCCTACGTACCGTCCTGTTGATGTGACAGAGGAGATCAATACATACAAGCTCAGGAAGAGCTGTTTGCACCTAGAGGAGTCAGCATGGTTAACCACAGTGACCTGTTTCTGCACAGGAACAAAGAGCTGCCGTCTCACACCAGGCCACCAGCCAGCCCAGCAAGGTGATACACTGCCATCCCAGACAGCGCAGTCCAGGCGGTGCTGGCTCTGAAAGGAAGGAGAGAAGTTGCACTTGCAGTACATGGAGGCCCCTGGCACCTGAGGAGACACTGCCAGGTGCCACCACCTTCCCTCTGTCTAACTGCAAGTCTGAAGCCTCTGAGAAGACTGCATCGGTTGCTGTTCTCTGACATGACGAATTTCACGCTTGAATTGGATTTTTCCTAGGCTTATCCTGCACCTTGGCTCTTTTTGCATTCTGTGCCTGAGCAGTAGCCAGCAGAACAGGGGATGATTGCCTTAATACCGGGGTCTCTTCTGCCTGTGCCAATTCACTAGAGCTATGTGCTCTCTCTGACGGCTTGCATCAGGCCAGCAAAGCCAGGGGTTCACTGCTGTATGGTTTTTGACATGAAAGGAGATGGTTAAGGTCAAGATCTCCATCAGTCAGTGGTTTATATTTCATATTGTGGCATGGGGTTGGTTTTCACACTCCCTAAGGCCTTGTACACTGTTGAAAATTATATTCCACTGCCACCTCTTTAGCTGACCTTGGCAATAGGCTGGGCACAAATTACATTCTGCACCTCCCCAAACATAGTCTGTGTCACTCAAAACCTTGCAAGTTGTTCAGCTCCCCCAGCATTTTCCTCTTGTCTCTGCCAATTGCTCATCTATGTCCTGCCTTTACCTCAATCAGTGCTCACTGGGCTCATTTACATCTACTCTCATTTTCTAATGAACAGAAGAACAGAAAGAGGAAAGTGTTCATAGAAGGTCCCTCTAGCTAAATATTCTTTATTGTTCCCATTCAAAAAAACCCAATTTACCATGGGAGTTTTTTCACAGCTTGCTTTGTTGAGGTTTGGGTTTGTTTCTTTCATAAATCATTAATCCGAGCTAGTAAGTCGCTCTGCCTACAAGGAAAGCAGCAGACAGTCCTCCTGAGACTGCTGCCCTCCCACTGCGTTTTTTTATCTGAAAAAAAAGGAGGAAAAGAGTTTCAAAGAAGAGACTACTACTAGGAAAGCACCAAGATAAAAAAAGGAGGACCAAGGACAACTGGAAAGAATTACCTCACCCTGCATCCTGCATGTGTCATCGCCCTCCACACCTTACCTCTTGTTACTCCACACCAACTTTTTCCTCTTGTTGCCAGCACCAGTGACTGCCTCTATTCCGCTGGCATGGAACCTACTTGCACTCAATCTTTTTATATCTTTCCTAAATCAACCAAAAAGGCTTCCCCCTAAGAGCCCACGAGGACACACAGTGTTAAGGACATTTCTCAGTTCCCAATGTCTTCCCAAGGCACCCACAAACACTTTTTGCCCAGGGTCATAGCAAGTAAGTGGTCAGAAAAGTATAGACATTGTGGAGTAAGCTGGAAACCCATGAACTGGACCAGGAGGGTGAAAGATGACTCATTAGTCAAACTGGATATAGCTCTCTTTGCTTTTCAAAAAAGAGATTAGTGGGAGTGCTCTCAACACATTCAGTCAGTCTTAAAGAAAGGCATCATGATATTACATCAGCCTTGTTTACTTTATTTTCATTATCACTACCCAAAGAATAGTTAATCACACATGAGAAGACAGTGTCAGAGGGAAATCATCTTCTATAAAAAGCCTGTTTCATAATAGGTGACTGTATTATCTTTCCTGCCTCTGGGAGATGATGAAAGGGAGACTCATCACCAGCCACACTGTCTCCAGCATGACAGGTCAATGTACAGGTGGTATTTCACTCCACTTAGGAGAAAATTCATATTCGTCTCTAACATAGAAGCACATGAAAGAACTTTGGAGGAAGTTCATGGAATGCCAGTCAATGATATCATAGCCCCAAGGGAGGGGCACTTTTAAGACTAAAAACAATAGACCTCAAGAACCAGAAAACACTTAGCAATCTGCCTTGCTTCCACACCTTGGAAGCTCTTGTTCTTGGTCCACAGGCCATTCCTTCTTTCCTTGCCTCCATACCACAGTGGCATCTCCTCTCTGTCCACTCCCATGAGGACACAAAACCCCATCGGACTGTGCAGGACTAGAAGGAAGTATGTGATCTGTAACTAGTGCTCCCTGTTTTCCAAAGTTCAAAGGGCATTTTAAGGACCTTAGTGGGTGTCCTGCACTTTAGAAAATGGTTCCTTTCAGAGTAATTCAAACAGGAAATTGTGTCATCCAATGGACCTGGACCGGAGGCTAAGAATCAGCAGACCTGAACTCCACAATTACTTTACTAATTACCAAACATCAACTCTGGAGCCCAACTTCTTTGTCTAAAAACTGTGGCTGGTGACTTTATGTGTTCAAAACGCTTTGAGTGCTGCTAATAAACGGTGATATTAGGGAAGCATTTGCTGTTCTTACATACAAATCCATCTCCCCTACTCCCCTCCCCCCAAACATTTCTTTCAAATTAACACATTTTCTAGATTTCACTGGGTAACACTTTGGAGTGGATTAGTAGGGAACTTGACAAGAAGAAAGCAGAGAACCTACTGCCATAAAACACAGCAGAAGAACAGAGGGTATGTGCTCTTTCTTTTTTTTCTTCCTGACTCAGTTACTTATGGAAAAATGTGGGGTGGTATGCAGGGCATCTGAGGAAAGAAAAAAGTCACCATGAAATGACAATACTCCTGAACAGGAATAGCACTGTGGTATTTATTTAATTGAAGCTGTAGGCAAATGCAGATTCAGAAGAAACAGGAACCACAAAGACTTGATTTGGTTTTGAAAATTTTAAAACCCTTGCTGGCAAATAAGTTCGGGGGCTGAGTTGGGTTGGTTTTTATTTTTTAATTTGGAGTTTTTCTTTTTGGCATTAACTTGGTCTCACAATCAGTGGGATGGTAAAAATCATTGCAGAAGGATCTCAGTTCGGGCTTCTTGGGTTTTGCATGCATAATGCCTAAATGAGGAGCTGTGTGCTGTGACGAATGCCTCGTGCATGCCAGCTGACTTAGAAAAGGTGACTTGGAATTTTTCAAGTTCAGTATTTTTATTCTTTTTACAGTTCTCTGTTCTTATCTCCTCCCCCTCAGTGTATTTCCTGTTTCCTCATCCTGTAATAGTTATGTACAATCAAACGGTGGATCAAACACCTTTTGAGCTGTTGTTGTCAAGTTTCATTAACATTTCTCACATCGTTTCCTGTTTTGATACTGATACCCCAGCAAAGTCTGCATAAGTGGGCAATGTGGCTGATCAATACCTCCCCTGAACTGCTGGCAGATCATCCTCTTCATAAAGCATCATCCATTCCCAAACCTATTAAAATGCTGGTGCTGCAGCCATAAACTTAGAAGACATTGAAGGAAGCATGTCCCTCACCAACAGAATTCAGCCAGCTTTGAGAGAGATGCAATCAACTTTAAATATATAAATATAGCAAGACTGAACATGGACCTAGGCCAGGCAGTAGCAAAGGAAGTTGCATGTGCCAAAACACAGAGGAGGTGTATGTTGGTAGAAAGATGTTTCTCATCCTGGTATAGGCATTGTGCATCCCACAAAGAAAAAAAAAAAAAAAAAAGACGAAAAAATGTCATTTTGTTTGTGTAGGCTGCAGCACCTCAATACCAAGTCCCATTTCTGAGACTACACTTCCAGAAGTGCTGTGTCCCAAAGAGCACTGGAGACAGGCACTAATAAATTTAAGAGAAGAAATAAAGTTTCCACTGACTTCAAAGCCACAACTGCAAGAACAAGCCTTTTGCTTGCAAGCATCAAGGTCTACTAGCACAATACTTGGCATGCAAAATGTCCCAGTCTATGAGTATGCAATGACACGGTAAAACTGATTGACTAAATCAGCATCAAGCAGTGACTTTATGGAGGTTTGCACATTGCTCTCCCATATAATCCCCCTGAAAAATATGGCAATATTTTTCCACAGAAACAAAAAATATGTGTGTCAGTAGGAGGAAACAAATCTAGTGCTCTTTGTTAGCCAGCAATATTAAAAGCAGTGGACACATCAAGGCACATTCAGAATATGTCAGACAGTGACTGAAAGCAGTAGGGAAAAAGCCTGTGTTTTCCCACATCAAGCTTCAACAGGGTTTGAGGGAGGGGAGTGGAACTTTAAATGGTTTGAGGATTAAAAAGAAGCCAAATCACAAGAGAAAGCCATTTCAGATGCAGTATATTTGTGTTTCTAACCAAAAGTCTTTGTTAAAAAAAAGGAAAAGAGAAGTGTGTTTTTCACAATTTTCTCTTTGGTGTTTTGCTAAGTCTGTTACTTCACAGGATGTTCTATTGTCTTCACTGCCACGATGCACAGAAATACCCTGCAAGCCACTGTGGGCTCTGATACAGTGTCTGGGGACATGAAAGAAGTGTTTTGCTTTTAATACCGACAGACTGAAAATCAATATTTCAGAGCTTTGCCACCCACACCTGGCAGGCAACCTTCCCAGTTCAATGCAATTTAAATGTTAAGGAGGAAAGCCAGTAAGTACACTGCATTCAGCTGCAGGATGATGTTTGTCAGACTCCTGAAATCTACTTCCTGAAGAAATCCCAAGATTTAACTGTAATTGTGCTCTTTTTTAGTGCTTTCTACAAACTTAGGGGGGGTGGAAAGAGGATCACTGACTTTCCAAGCTTTTATTTACCCTGCTGAAGCCAATTTATTTCTCAAAAAATATTCACAGCCAGGGTTACTGTGTGGTCAGCTTCTAGGACTACAAGAAAAAGCAGCAAAACTTTTCTGGAAAAGTTGTCAGCACAGTACTGGGACTCCACCAAGATCTGCAGCAATCATGTCTTTGCTCCGGTGACCTGAAATGAAGGTCCAGCATCAGAAAGAGAGGAGCCCATGCCCTGTACCATAGAAATCAAAATCCCTTTTTTCTCCATAACTCAATAGGACCTGGATTTCCCCATTCCCCAAGAAGTAAGGTCCTGAAGCACTGGTAGGTAGGAATGAGAAAAAGTCGAAGTCCAAAGATGTGGGACTACACTGCAAGAGAAGGAGCAGACTTAGGGTGATTTACCTCCACCGAGACCTTTGGCCAGCATTTGTCTGCACATCTGTAGCAAAGGGCAGCTAAGGCCAAAGTGGGCATTTTCACCTGGGTGGCTTTGGGAAAGTAAGAGCAGCAAACCCTGCTCACTTGAGGCTCCCTCTGGAACCAAAAACAAGAGGTCCTCGTGAAGAATAAATTCAATAGCCTCTTCAAGATCCAAATCTACCTCCATGGACATGTCCTTCCCCCTCCCAACTGGCCCATGGGTTGTCTGGGATGAATCCTGTCCAGAGCTCCCCAGAGTGCAGGACCCTGAAAGAGCCAGGCTGGGCAGCCCAAGAGGAAGTTCAGGAACCCCTAGTCTTCTTGGAGACACCAGGATACAGACGAGATGGAGCGGGCGCTTCTGGAAATCCTGTGTTTGAGAGCTACCTCAGATCTCTCCACTAACAGCAGAGTCACCATACCTCAGTTTCACTGTGGAAAGGAGCCAGCCTGTCTGGAAGAGCAAATTCTGGAGAAGACAATCTCTCACCAGCTAGACATATCCATTATCATCATGCAAATGTGCTTCTCGTCATACAAACCCATCCCAGGTCACACTCTCTCACAAGCATCCCCACCAGTCCACTGATCCTAATTTCCACACCATGCATCCAAGCATTAAAGCTTTCTTAGCTTGTGGCAGGTCTTTTTCCAGGAGCCACCTGGCTCAGCATGTTCCTGCAGCCGTAGAGCCATCCCTCACGTGCAGCAGACCCCGTGGCAGAGCAGGGTGTGCAAATCTCTCCCTCCCCAGCATTTGAACCCAGTGTGGAGTTTGCCTCGGCTTTTGAAGCCTGTGGTGCTCAGTGTTTTGCAGATGACTGGTGGTGTGTATCCCAGAAAAGCTGTTGGACTTGTCTGCTTGCCCTTCTCCCTGGCCATGCCCATGTACACTAAAGCACACTCTAGTTTGGAACGCTGAAGGTACAACAAATCTCTCAAAGAGAGCTGAAATGAGCCAAAGTGCCAAAATAAGAACTCTGTGTGAGCACGGTTACGCCCAGCTTTGAGGCAGTTAGGTTTGGCAAGGTGGGGGTTAAAGGTATGGGAGGAGGTTAGTCCATGTCATAAAATGTCAGTAAGCTTTTTATACACCACCAAAAATCTTCTTGGGTTTTTTAACACCTACAGAGTCTTATACGTTGTCTTTTAGATGCCCCAAAAATTCCCCTTAGCACTTTTATCATTCAGCATCACTCCAGAGTTTAGTCAGCCAAACCATACCCTTTCCCAGTGTTAGATAAATTGCATCTTGAAAACAGCACAGACACTAATATCACATCGTCCTAGAGCTGAGCCACATGTGAAATCTCTATCCTGTTTTTCTACAGAGATGAGTAAGATTTTCCTGTGTAATTAATATATAATATCTTTCTGTGCATTTGTGTAAATATATAGAGCAAAGATACCACTGCAAAGATAACGATTTGCCAAAGCGCTTTTTGCATTCTTTCAAATGTGGTTGTTTTACTTGCAGTTTACAGCATTTTAGTCATGTTTTGACATTTGAAGAATTTTCACCGAAAACAGACCTTGTACCAATAACAGAACCAGACACAAAACTCGTAGTAAAAAGGAGCAGAAGTAAACAACAGATGCACTATTTATTTAATGTGTTTATTATGCATTAATGGAATCAAGTATTTAAGTAAAATTGTCATATTTCTAGTGTTGAATTAATGAGGCTAAAATACATTATTTAAGTAACTTGCACATATTTAACAGTGATAGTAATTATCATTGTTTCATATTTTTGGACAGATTTTGCCATTTTTAGACCTATCACCTTCTTAAAGACAAGACATCTTCTTCTCTAAGTCCCTCATATTGTGAGGAAGGCTGCAAATTCTCTTATAACACCAAGATAAAAAATAATTTACGAAACAAAAGAAAACAAAGTCCTAGTTGAAAGAAGCCCATTATTGTCAGAACTGCAAAGAACTGGGAATTTTGCCAGTTTGGGATTCAATTCTTATTTAATAATTCAGCAATTATTTTAAAATTATCAAGCAGATCAAAATATTCAATTTATCAAGGCTTTTTACAGAATAAGAGTTTCTTCATGATAAGCTATGGAGACTTATGAAACAGCATGTTCTTGAGGAAAAAAACAGGAAAAAATTAATGAGTCACTGATTTGTGAGCAACAAACAGGGGGCATGGAAAGACTAGACCATGACTAAAATATGGACAACTGGCCCTACCTACACTTGTTGGGTTTGTACAGGAGGCATTTTTTCAAGTGCATTCATTTTTAGTGGGAGGCTTTTCATGTTACTTTTGCTTGGACTCTTCCAGAAATGTGATGCTTCTGATCTTTTGCAGAGAAAGGAGTGGTTTTTATGCACCATCTGAAGCAGGGAGGGTGACAGGGTGACAGGGAGGCTGTTGGCTGCTTGACATGACCAAACCATGCTCATACAGAAAAACGTTAGCTCCACTTCTTTGAGCACATCTAGCACAGGCCTTCCTCCTCTTCCTTCCCCCTTTTAGCTGCCCTTGTGCCTCCCAGCTTGAAGTTTTCATATTCAAAACAAAGCTGCTTGCAGTCGCAGCTGCATCTGCAGTAACCGTGACACCTGCTCCCAGCAGTGCCAGCCCTTTGCCTTCTGTCCTTTGGGTGGCCTTCTGCAGAGCTGTACAGCTCCAGCTTGTATTTATTACCATTTACTAACTGTAGAGCACATTAAGGTGGCACAGTTTACTAAGCACACCTTTCTGCTTTGCTCTAAAATCTGAGGAATTACAGCAAGGGAAACAGTTCAGCAACGTACCATTGCCTTGGTTCTTACCCTCTGTTCCCACCTTTTTAGGATTCTTTTCATTTCTGAACAGACTCAGACCCAAAACTGCCTGTGTGCCCTATGGCTGCAGCCCACGTGAGCCAGAAGGTCACCATGTCCCTTGCTGTGGCTGGGAACGCCCCACCAAGGGCATGTTCAGGCATGAAGTCTGACCAGATAGGCCAGGGGAGTATGATGTGGAAGGGAAAAGGGAAAGGGCATTTCCCAGGAAAGGCTAGGCAGTTTGACTTCTTGCCAGCTTTGCTTTGAATAATTAGCAATGCTGGGGAATGCAGGCCGTGCCGTCAGTAGGGCGTTGTCTGGTTACACACTCTGAGGTTGTCTCCACATCTGCCAGCACCATCCAAGACCCCAATGCAAAGCGCTGCTCTCTCACACACAGCATGGTGCTGAGGGCCCTCTGTGAGGCCAGACCCTGCCCCAGAGCCGGGCACAAGAGCAGAGCTCTCCAGGCAGGGCAGCCAGCAGGGAGCAGGCAGGTACATGGAGCTCCCTCTGCCCTCATGGCACCGGCACCTGCTGTCTCATCTGACAAACTTTGCCTATGCAGAAAGGTCAAATTCAGAGGCTAAAGCAAAAAACACCCCATCATTTATTTCAGAAACACATTTCTGAATGTTTTCTATTCTCCTCCCCCACCTCAGCAGAGCCCCATCTTCAGAACATGGGTGTGAGAGAGGTCCTGCTCAGTGGGACCTGCTGCAAGCATGGGCACAACAGAAATGTCTCCTCAATGAACAGCGTCTGTCCTACTTGCACCACACTGTCACACAGTGAGAAGTGTCTGTGTCATACAGAAACTAGGTTAAATGAAAAGGGTGTCGCTCTGTGAACCTTGATTTCAGCATTGTTTTGCACCTTCTGGGTCAGGAGCTGAAGGTTTTTATCCATTCTTGTACAGATAGGAGTAGATCCATAGGAGGTTTGCCTGAGTAAGAGCTAAGGCAGGACATAGGGATTTGAGCTGGCTGCTGTGAGGGGAAAAAGACACCATCCTGAAAAATAAGCCTCATCAGCCTCCAAGTCCTACTGTGTGTGCATGTTTTATGTGTGTTTTATGTGTGTTTTTAGCTGCCCCACTGAACCCAGCGTTCCCAAAGGATGTATTGGAATGTCAATCTGTGAAGCTGCCGATACCCCACCTTTCCAACTACTCCAAGTCTCCCTGTCAAAATAATAAATACTTGAAATTATAAACAAGTTAGCACATTGTGCTGGGGGCAGACAATTCCCCTGCTGGTATGGACACAATCCCCATCCCATGCCCCCAAACTCTCACCTGTCCCCTCTGCCAGGGACAGGGACCACTTTCCCAAAAGCCACTATTTGCAACCTCCATGGACAAGACACATATAGACATTTAAAAATACTGTTGTGTTAGAAGTCGTGGGAGAGCCATGAGCAACCTGAAGCACAACTCTGGGCAGGTTACTCATGACTAACTCCTACATGGGCCACATCTTACTCTGCAAACATGGGGCAGGGGCCCAGGCTGTGCTTTCACAAGCAGTTCAGCTCAGCGAGACTGAGAAAGTCTGCTTTACTCCTCTTGGCAACAAATCAGTACACAGCTTTCCCAGGTGATGTCATTCCTCCCATGCTTTCAGCAATTGCCATTTACGCTGAGAGAGACGGAAGAGGGGGCTCATGCAGTCCTGAGCTTGTCTTTAAAGGGGATATTGACCTTAAAAGGTGATCTAAGGTTTAGCTAAACAAGATTTCATCTATAAGACATCAGGACATACTCTCCTAATGAACTTGAGTGGACATGAGTCTGGTCAGTAAGTTGGTTTACATTGTCTGTAAACTCAGGTTTTGTTACAGGTAAGGTATTTAAATGCTGCTTGTTCATGTTGAGTTCCAATGACAATGTGCTGCAGTACTTGTTTTTCCATAGGTATCCATAATGTGGCTATCAGCACCAATTGTGGTTTTCATGGTCTGTGTCACAGCTCGTCTTTACTTTCCTCCTCCAATCTGTGCTCACTAGTATTGGCTACTGAAAAACAAGCCCATTAGCAGATTCAGAACATCCTCCCATCTCTGTACCTCCTTTACCTTCCTGGAAACCTCCTGCTAAAATGCTGCTTAATACATCTAGAGAGCAAGAGGAAATCAACGTCATACAATTGTGTTTTAAGCCCAAATACCAACCAAAAAGATTCTGCAATATTAAAAATTATGCTTACAATGTGATAACAGCGTTTTGTCCGTGTGAATGGTACCGGCAATCATAAAAGCAGACACCTTAGGCCAGGTCTACTGAGTGCAGCTTAAGGTATTGGTTGGTCCTGGGGGAGCACGAGTGCTCAGCGGAGGAGCTCTGGTGTAACATATCCACTGACCTGCGCTTGAACCTACCACTTGCTGTTTTCCTCTTATAATCTAAATCTGGAAATGTGCTGTCTGGTCAGTAGCGTACTACCAAATCATCCAGCGAAATGCTCTGGATGCCATAAAAGCGTGCCTGTGCTTGCAGCGCCACAGCAAACAAACTTGTAAAATATAGCCCCGGCACGGCTCACAGCCGCTGGCATGGCAGCCGGCGCATGTGCTGCTGTGAGGCACCTTTGTAAGGCAGCCAGGCAGCAGCTGTGTGCATTGCAGACATTGTGGGTGGGTGGCTGTCTGCGAGCTCAACAGCTGTCCCCGCCGCCACGCCGGGCCAGCGCCCGGCCTCCCCGGAGAGCGCCCTGCATCCCTGCGCCGGAGAGCAATGCGGAGCGCCCCTGGGAGCGGGGCTGCTGCTCGCAGCCGGCCTCCTCGCTGGGGTTTTGAGGGATGTGGCTGCCCCAGTCACGGGGAGAGCCTGCTCAGCCTGGGCACAGGGTTCAGCTCTGAGTAACTCGGTCGGCTGCTGTGTCCACCTTCCCAAAATATGACTGCAGACACCGACTATTTGGTGTATATATTTGTGTTAAAAAATACCAGGCAGTAAACTGCAGCTTTGCAATTTTGCTTGTTTTTATTCCCCGGCCCTGAAGTTTGGTCAAATCCATGCATTTTGGTGAGCCTGCATGTTTGCTGCCTTTCGATAAACGCCGTGTGTGGACCCTGGTTGCTCTAAAGTCATACACATGTTCGTGACTGCAGCTTTTGTAAAGGTTACAATTAATCCTTCCATAAACCTTCTTACCTTATGCTATTGAGCAAGAAAAGCAGCCCTCAGTTTTTTTGTTACCCAAGGAAATTCAAAATCCTTTTTTCCAAGTCTACTTGGTCTGCCGTGAGTGGAGGGATGACCTCGGCCACGTTTGTAAAAGCCCCTGGCTTGCAGTGTGAGGGGACTGGGGCAGGCCAGCATCTCAGAAACATGAACCTCCAGAACTGCATCTTCTCAATGAAACTCAGAAACTGCTTCAGCACCTGTAGAGCCTACCAAAGGCTTGGATGGCAGTGAACCCCAAGGATAATGGCAGTCAGAGAGAGCAAAGTGCATGACCTCACTTAAAACCGCCTGAAATCACTCTGCATCTTTCTATTGACTTCAGTGATCTTTGCCTCCCTCCCTGAATGAGTAACAAGGATCCCCACAGATTAGGCAAGTGAGAGGCATGAACAGACAGCAATAACAACTTTGAAAGTGCTTACTTATATGTAGATACTTTTAACTTTCTACAAAAAGTCTGACAGTCTCCATGAGTTGTCACGGCTTGGCTTCTGGGGTGTTTTCCAGTTTCGCAGCAGAATCCCTACCAGCCATTTTAATTGATCCTGTGAGCACAGAGCATTTTTCACTGTGAAGTGGGGGTTTTTCAGGCTGTATTTTGCACTGACACTTGAATAACATCAAGCAAGCTGCTGACTCTTTTTAAGTTGTAATGTGTCACTTAGAAAGCCTTTTAAGCAGGACCATACACTTTGTTCATTCTGATTAAAACGCTGGAGTTTTAAAAGCTGCACAATAAGCAGGAAAGCACCAACTGTGCAAGCAAAACCTTCTTTTTCCTTTCCAGGGTAAGCTGGTGAGCTCTACTGGATTTTCCATTCTGGTGATTTGCTCTGGTCACAGAGGCAGGGCTGTGGCCCCTGGGGGAAGAGGGGCTGGCAGGGCTGGGCACACAGGGATCTGACTCTTCAGGACTATTTGGGGAGTGCACAAAACATGGATGTGGGGGCTGATTTTAAAAACAGTGTGTTCCTTGCAACTGTCAATACTGAAGCTCCAGCTCAGGACACAGGGATCACAAAGACACAAGTGAAGGCTTCAGTGCAGGACTGGGAAGCCATAGCTCTAAACCCTTCTGCAACATCTGACTAAAAAAAGAGGACTTCTTACAGGCTTGATGTCATACTGAAGGGGATTTTTCTGGGCTTGGAAGAGCAGGGGAAGATGGAAAAATGAACAGGATTTTTTAAAATCCTTCTCTGACTTCTTTTTATTTTTTTACATCAGAATATTTATTTCTTCTTTCCTCTCTCTTCATATGGCACAGCAGCTGTGCTGCCCCCAAAGAGAGGCAGGCACAGGTTAGGTATTGGGGCCAGTTGGGTAAGCCTTTCTCATTGCCTGGCTGAGGTTTTCTCAGCCATGAGTCTGCTCTACCTTGCCTAAAAACACCTTCTAAAAGCAAATCGAAAGGGGGAAAGGAAAATGGAGTTACTTGAAGGATTTCTGTCCTGCTTGCTCCCTCTGACCTAGCAGAAAGAAGAGGAAGGCAGAAGAGGAAACAAGCTCAGAGGAGTCTGAGCAGATACTTTTGTGCTGCCTCAAAGCTCTCTAAATGCACCAAAGATATCTCAGAGCCCAGAGCCAGTGGCAGCACAGACACCACAGGTCTCAGCGAGCCTGACACCCTGCACTGCTTTGTGATGCTGGAGTTGCTCCACTTAGATAAGAGTGAACAGCAAGCACCGGTGCCCACGCTTCTCAGCAGGCCTCCAGGGCTTGGCAAAGGGGGCACAGGTCCATTTTGGGGACCTCATCGTCCCTTGAAGAAACCAACTGACAAGCCAAAGGAGAGAGGTAGATCTGTGGTTTCCAATGAGGCCTATGGGCCAATGCCAGAAGAAAACCAAATGATAAATTACATATTGTATGAAATTATCAAATCTTAAACTGTGTGTTAAGAAGTGTCCAGAAACAGTTATTTTCATTACTCACTGACGACCATCTATCTAGCAACTGATAGAGTTTGGAAGTTGTTTCATTAGTGCTTGCCAGACACCCACTTCTCTTATCAGACCTTTGCTCCCAGGGAGCACCGGGCTGGGAGAGCCCTCCTATGCTCACAACTTCTTCTTGGATCACAATGATTTCTTTATATTTACAAAATCTTTATTAGCCCCCAGAGGCACCAGATAAAGACAAAAGACCATAAAAACGTCCTTAGGAGGCCAGACTAAAGGTCCCTCTAGCCCAATATCCCGTCTCTAAAGCTGAAAATGGGGAAGAGTACAGGACTAGGGCAAGCCTGTAGTAAAACTACCATGATGTACTCTGTCAACCTCCAGTGATTTGGAGGTCAGGGACTTCCTGACCCAGAAATAGTATGTTTGTGTTTGAAGGCAGAGAAGGATTTGAACCTCTATTCCAAGCATTTGAATGCTACAGGAAAAAAACACTTAACTCAGCTGGTGAGAGAAATAGAAGTTCAGTATAAATACAAAGCTGGTGGAAGCAGACCAAAAGTTCATTTCAAAGCCCATGACATTATCTCCAAGAACACACTCAGTTTTCTGAGGCCAAGGAGCATATTTTAGCCTGAGAGGCTCTGACTGCTCAGTATTCCTGAAGAAGCACTCACCCAGTCCTCTTTTTATTTTCAGTTGATCCTCCAGAAGAAAACAGGGAGCATGAGGAGCTCTTAGCATGCAGGGCCGGGGCATTTGAAGCCTTCCCCTTCAATGATGCGGTCAAATGCTAAAGATTCTTCTCAGAATACATAGCAGGTTAGGTAGGTGTTTCCTTCTATATCTCATACTGGAATGTGGTGGGCAAGTGAATTATTGACTGGCCAGAGCACAGCTAGCCCAGCTGCAGTTAGTGCAAGGAAGTATTCAGATGTTGGAGTAAAGGGGTTATCACGGTGGCCCGGACTCAGGCCAGACCACTGAGCAATGCCTACACACTTGGCAAGCGTGTGCCAATGGCACCTCGGGACCACACAGCTCCAGCAAAATGCTGCCACATCAGCAGTGCTCGGACCCAGGTCACGAGGACAGCCACCACAATGGGTCTCAGCAGCAGCAACAACAAAAACAAGCCCAGGTCCCTCTGCCACATGAAAGGCTGCTCCTTTGCAACCCTTCTGCAGGGCCCCGGTGCTCACATGAAAGAACAACAGCACTTCAGACCTACCCCACTTTTCTCTGTGAGCCACCACATCCCCTATTGAATTCATTTCCTGTTTTATTTTTAAGATTGCTGCTGTCATAAGCTGTTGCTGGCATGGGGGTGGGGATGGGAAGGTGGTGTCTGCCCAGTGAGCACAATAGCCAGCTGTCACCTCCTTCCCAAGGTAGCTTTTACTGTTGCTGGTCTGCAAGATGGCATGGTGGCAGAGGGAACACCTTGAGGTAGAAAGAGAGTGATGCTTGTCACTTTGTAGCATCTCTCCTGGAAAATCAAGGAAAACAGGCTTGATAGGACAAGCAGAAAGAGCAGATTTGATGTTTCAGATCCTTGTGGTGCAAGAACATAAAAGCTGCAAGGGACAAGAGTATTTCTTTGAGGGTGAGTCTGTGTAATTGGAACAGACATGCAACACAAAAATCCAAATTCTAGGTAGCAAGAGTGGCAGCTGGCATAACTGTCCCTCTCCTTATAGCACGCATAGCAGGGGAAAAAAAAAAGGAAAATTCAAACTGAAAATGATGCTAGATGATATTGTTAAGCTACATTATTCCTAATATTACCTTTGTCTCTGAGTCCCAGGTCCATGCTCATCTTACACTGGGACAAATCTGTAGGTCTATCATGCCCTCCCATGAGGTCTTTTTATTTGTCTTAAAAATAGCGTAGCAAGTGGCATAGTTTGAGTGAGATGAGGGTCAGATCGGAAGGCAGAACTGAAATTAGTAACAAACCAGCTGCTGGAAATTATTTCACAGACTCTGGAACAAACTACTCACTTTCACTAGGGGCCACTGTGCAGCACAGGATCGGCCCTTTCCACAGGGCTGGCAAGAAGGACCAGTCACATCATGGGCACCACTTGGGAGAGGCGGGTATGTTTTGGTGCAACAAATTGATTTGAGAATAGCCAAGATTTTTTTCTCAAAGGAACTTCTTAAAAACTCACCAGCAATCCCCTTCTGAAGCCAGAGTAACGGCAAAATTTAGCTGCTGCTTTTTTTTTTTTTTTTTTTAATGCCAGAACTCATGTAATTTTCATGGCTGTGAATCAGAACATCTTCATTCTTGTGGCATGTTTTTCACTTTTATGAACACTAATTTCACTACATTTTTAGAGTGGTGACTTTAGCCACAGCGTGGCTGCTGCTAAGTTCCCACGGCTACCAGTAGGACTTTTATGTGGGAAATCTGTGGGCAGCAGGGAGCCTCCCTGTTTGTATCAATATGAACTTCCCAAGAACATCAGACTGACATTTTCTCAGCCCCAGTAAGAGCACACATGCTCTCACTTAGAGCTCTCTTTTCCTAAGCTGAAGGACATGTGTGATCATTTTAATTTCATCAGTTTTCTAGCAGGCCTTTTGCACACACAGAAATGCTGCACCAATGAGGTTTTTTCTCTCCAGCCAGCGGAAGCCCAATCCTACAAACTTCTGAGTGCCAGTTGTAAGGCCCTAAGGGACTTCAGCAAACACCAGGAGATCCTGGCACGGGGCATCCTTCCAGCTTTCATGCTCCCAGCATTCTGGAGACCCTCAGTGCTGCAGGGACACCCACGATCCCTCTGCACCATCAGAGACCAGGCTGTCAGTGCTGGCAGGTCATCAGTGGCACAGCCGTCCGCAAGAGTTTCCCAGCCTTTCGCTCGGCGGCTACGCATTCCAGAGATGACCAGACACAAACACATCTCCTGTCCTTGCATACTGGAGCACTTTCTGCAGCTGGGTAATGAGTCGAAGAGCACATTAGAAGCATATATATACTGTCTCTCCCAGCTGAAAAAAAAAAAAAAAAAACTCCTTTTTTTTTT
>VYZP01003416.1:0-21074 GCA_013400635.1 Hypocryptadius cinnamomeus
AAAAAAATTTCAATCTGCATCGCATAGAAATCCTGGGAAGGCCATTCCTTACACTCAGTTCTAAATATAACTAAAACACAAATCTCATTCTTAATAAATCCATTTAATGTTTAAAAGGGAGGAATATTTTTAGTGCAAATATAATTTTAAGCTGAGTGTGTGAATTTTATATGGTTTAGGAACTTCCAGTCACATACACAGATACAACAGCAAATCTTTGTAGAGATTCCAAAGAGAATCCCTTCCTACAAGGAAAGAGCTTGTGTTGTATGTTCTGATCACAGCACCCACCATGCAGAGTGGAAGTATATTAAAGACCAGCACACAGAGTGTGAAAATAATGAAATATCTTTACATAGATTCACAGCAATTTCTTTTTTCTGGTCTAATTACTAACATACTAAGTTTTGTTTTGTGGCCAAGAAAAATATGAAAAATTTTCATATGAAAACATGAAAGTTGTACCACAAAGAGTATGTCTGGGAACCTATTTGCTTTGCTACCATGACATTTCTCATTGTTTCTGCTGAGAGTAAAAAAATTCCGCTGAGACATCATTGTGGCATGGAAGTATGTTTCTTGCATGGAAAAATAATAGCAGAAAATTACTGATTGTATAATTTTCCTTGTGAAATTTAATAGCTAGAAACAGGGAGTATTCTTATGAAAACCCTCCCTGGTCACCAGTGAGATTTACAAACTTATAATTAAAAACTCAACAAATACAGCACTTTCCACTCTCAGATGAAAGGCTTATGAGACTTTTGAGGGACCTGCCTTGAATTTTTCTTTCATTTTGAGAGGTATTCTGTGGCTTCACCAACACTGTAATGCTGCTCAGCAATCACACATCTTACAAGTCCTGCATCACCCAGCACAGACCAGACCAGACCAGAAATATTATTATTATTATAGTCTAAACCTCATCTCATGCATGCAGACAACAAAAGGAGTCATTCAAAACCTGAGCACTCTCACAGGCAACCTACTCTGTTGGACCCTGTTCCTAGCACAGAGCTTTGACTACACTTTCTCCAAAGGTCCATTTCCAAAGGTCCTTTCCAATCTCAGCTATTCTGCAATTCTGTGATGGGAAAATGACTGAAGCCAGACCAAGGAGTCAGTGGTTTGTTTGCTAAACTGTACTTCAAGGCTGTTTAGGTCACTGCTAAGAAAATTGAGGCAAGAATTGAGCTCAAAGGAGAGACCTGAAGTATAATGTGGGAAGAAAAAAGGAAAGGGGCAAGTTCCAGGTACTGTGGGTGGCAGAGACATGGGAGATACTTCAACATAATCTTTTGGCCATGTGCAACCCCTTTCATGGTCATGCCTGGCTTACAGTTCCATTCCTGAGGACAGCCAGGAAAAAAACCATTAATAGCTCCGAGTAGTTTCCACCTCCCCAAAGAATGATAGCCCTCTCTGGCTGACCTCTGCAACAGGCTTGTCAGCCAGGACAGGGCTCTGCACTCTCAACCAGCAGCTTATGGTTGTGCTCCTTCCCTAGGAGGCATGCTCCCTGGAGTCCCCACATGCCATTCCCCACGGCCTGTTGCCTAATATGGTGCTCTGTCCAGGCATTGTCAGGGCTCTGCTGGTGGAGAAAGTCTCCAGCACGCAATCCTCAGTCCCTTTGGAGAAGTGCACTTCACTGGGTTGCAATGATGCCTCTTGAGCTAAAGGGGAAAGAGGCTGTTGAGGGTCCAGTTACCACTGAATTGACACCACAATGTCAAGTGTACCATCTACAGAATAAAGTTAACTTCTGCTGCAGAGTTTGTGAAACAAAAGGTCTCTTCTTTGCAGTTCTTTATTTGAGAACCGAGAATGTTGTATTCCAGGGGGTTGTGTTGTGCTAAACACAGACCTTGGGTTAGTCACTGGCTGTGAAACTGGAAATGCACCTGGCCAGATGTGACTCTACAGCAAGGACAGGAATGAACCTAGCAGTCCTCTCTACATGGCTTCTCAGAAGAGATAATGTATGAAGTGTAGTTAGCAAATAAAATGAAAGCACAACTGTCACTTAGATAACATCTCCAGAAATGCTTTCATGCCTCAGCCATGTCATGAGATGCATTCAGGATCCAGTTTGACACAGGATATGAGCACTTAGAGCCAAGACATTTTTATTTGTAATTTATGATTATATACGCACACATACACACTTAAAAATCAGCAGGAGATGCAACTTGACCCATTACCAACAATTTTCCATCTCTTTTCCACATCTATCATGTTCAGTTTTTCAGATAAAATAAGACTTAAAATCTCTTGCTGTGTATATAGATAACTAAGCCTAAAGTTCCACAATATTAACTGATGTGCTGAAGTTACGAAAATACTTAAGAACCATGTTAAATTGAGGCTGCCATTATTGAAAATTTCAATTCTATTTTAGGTCTGGTTGCACTGGCATCTGACCTGCCACAGCCAGAAGAAGCTTTGGCAGGGAACTGACATAGGGATGTCGGTTTGTGTGTGGTGGCCAGCTCTCGAGGGCTCTGGATTCCCACTTCCACTGGCTTTTCTGGCAGCACAAAAGATAGAAACTCCCTGACATCACATATATTACCTTTCACACTGGAATGCAATCATAATGAGGCATGATGATGGCTCTAAAACAGCCTCCAGGTCCTGCTCTACTGCTGTGCTGAAAGCAAAGTATCCTGGAGACCTGCAGTTCAGAGCGTTCAAGAACTACAACCTGTCAGCAAGCATACTGGGAATGAGGTCTGGCTGGATAACCCTGTCCATCATTCAGCCCTGTACGCACGACCAGCTTTGTTTTGGGTAGGCTTAAGAACTTTCAGTCATTTTGGAAAATGAGTAGTGGGTGGTTTTTGGTTTTTTTTGGTTTTGGTTTGTTTTTTTTTTTACCTTAGGTAAGTAAAGGAAATGACCTTGAGCATTAAATCAGGGCTTGCAGAAAGCCTAAAGATAGCATTTCACTGTCATTGGGCTGGAACATTTACAGGAAGGAGGAGGAAAGTCTCCTGCACTAATTTCTCCCTGCAGTTCTATACAGATCAGTTACAACCCAGCAAAGAATATCCAAGGGATTCAGGATCTCACCCAGTCTGAGCAGAGGACTTATGCCCCATTTACCTGGAAAGGAAAGCAGGACTGTGGCTGCACCATCATGGACACAGGTATGATATCTGTCTTTGCAACAGCAACATATTAAAGAGACTCTCATATGTCAAACAACATGAGGACAGTCACTTAATGCTTTCTGTCACAAAGACCTGTCACCGTCAACTTGTGTCAGATTTAAGTAGGTGGATTAATCTTGTGGACACAGCCTTGAGGGATCAGACCAATATAACTGTTACGTAGGCATTCCTAAAGTGCTGACTCTGCTAGTCAGACAAAAATAGACAAAATGCTGTTTTGGGGAGAGAGCAGGGCTCACCCCAGCCCCTATGCAGTTGTTGTGTGCAAGGATTGTCCCCTGTGCCCAGCCCCAGTAGGACATGAGAACAATCCTCGTGGCACCAGGCTTTCTCCTGAGGTAGGTGGTCCACTGAAAGAGGTGGGCAGGGAAGGACTAAGGATGTGCAACCATTGCGTGGCACACCTCCTGTCCAGAGCAGCAGCAGACAAAAAGCAGTGAAGCTTATTCCTTTCATTCCTTATGTTCCCAGAAAAAAAGGTGCTCCAAAGAAAAGAAACGGCTCAAAATGTTTGGACAATTTTTTGTGGATCACTTCAGCCAAATCACAGTGGCATCAGTGATGTGGGTAAAAGCCATAGCCTCAACTTTTGTGAGACAGGAATTTACTCAACAAACTATAGAGATTACCAGAACATGAGGAGCATTTCATTGGGAAACAGTACTGATAGCAGACCCCAGAAAACAATCTGGAAAAGAGAGGACTTGGTTCAAAGTCCTTTATAATCAATAAAAGTGCATTCAATTGGACTTAAATTGAAATAAATACAATTACTACTAATTAAAAAAAAGAGAGGAATGCTTATCATTCTGCAAAATCTGAGCACAGTCATGCATGCAGGGTCTGCCTCATGAGCCTGTTCTCCACTGAGATATAATCTGATTTGTGTGCAACTTCCACAGACAATTGCCACTCTGAGCAGAAGCAAGAAACTGCAATACCTTATTTTATGAATTCATTACTTTATTTTATAATCATTACCTTATTTTATGAATGTCCATGGACATTCTTATTATTAAAATATGCCTAGAGAAACTGTTCTAAACAGACACTGGTCCTAAATCCTGAAAGCAGATTTGTTCTAAAGGACTGAAGTAAATAAGCTCCGGTGTCTTATTGGTGCTTGGCTGGCTGGCCAAGTGACTATTATTGTGGCCAATAGTGTGATAGAGCCAAACTGATACATTTATAATGAATTTCTAGTTTCTGTTTCCATTTCTAGTGATGGATTGTACAAAATAAACTGCTGGGTTTAACTTGTGATAGTGTTTAAAGGTAAAAACAGCAACCTTCTATGAAATACTCCCTCTCATTGTAACAAAGTGAAAAAATCAGCATGCTCACTGAAGATGAAGTTATTTTATATTTCAACGGCTACAGGTGTCACAGTCCAGTGACACACATTTAGGTGGGGACTGAAGAAGAAGTAAAATTAACAAAGAATTTGCATAAAAATTTAGTTTGGCATATGATTAAAATTCAAAAAACCCAAACAGGCCCAAGGATAATAACTAGTCCTAGCATACAAACTCACTGAGAGTAGTCCCATTTCAGGACAAATCTAAATGCTTTCCATTATAAAGGATTTCATGGGCCACCAGAGCCAATCAAACCATCACATGCTCAGTGTAAGAACATTCCCTGGCTTGAGGGCTGAAAAACTGAATGAACAATTGGAACAAAAGTCTGGTAATAGGGAATTCTGTGGAATGGACTAGACACCAAAGAAATAGTTTACAGATCCACAGTATAACTGGTGAGTCCAGATTTTTCCTTCACTGCCATTCATAGTTATAGAAGTGCACCTATTTTGAGTGTTTTCCTTGTGGTTTCCACTTTTCTGAAATGATGTTGCTAGGTCAAACCTGACCATATGCAAACTTCCATTCATTTCTTATGCTTTCACGTAGGAATTAATCTTTAAAGAACACTGTAACCATGAGCTTGAACAAAAGTGATTTAAAAAAATACATGTTTATATGTCTGTAGTCTTCTAAGTATCTTCTTTTTCAGACTCAAAATTTCATGTGTACTGTAACAGGGATCTGGAAAGCTGCCGAGCATTGACAGTATTTAAGATGGATAGGTGAAGTTTAGAGGCTATAGTCTGGTTATCAAGTTCCCATGCATTCTTAAACTCATTTTTAGCCTACTCAGTCCACAAGGCACCAGGATGGAGTAATTGAATTCCATTCTATTTCTGTGATATCTTTCTTCTCTTACTTTATATCAAAGAAAATAACCCATAAAATTTAGTTCCTGAGCACTTGTGCAGCTAACAGAGAAAATGAGTATCTGTGCTTGTATCTCACAATTCACAGACCACAGTAGACCACAATTAGAGTGCCAAATGCTGCTGAATTTTTTGACTAAATCTTTTTTCACTGAGTTTTTGCAATCACTGTTTTCTAATTTATTTCATCATTAAAACCATACCAAACCAAAAATTCCAATTTGTGGTGTTTTTTGACTTCCAAGACTAAAACTTTGTGATGCTATCTAGCATGCAAAATCTTGTAGATAAAGTTCTGCTTGTTAACCACTTACCAGACAGAAGGGTTTTGCTGAAATGTGTTACAGTGTTCAACAATGTGAAGAAATTCAGTTTACAATCATTACTACAACTTCATGAGAAGACTTTGTCAGCACACCTGTGCTTGCAGAGCCTGAGACTATTCATGGTGACATTGATTTATCATTAATTCCACATTCTGATGTGTTAAATTTTATTTCCACTCTTGGAAATAAAAACATTCTATTTTGAAGTGCCACTGCAAAACTTGTTATACAATGAGGTACATGCAATACTGGATGTTGTTGAAAAAAGTTCTTAGTATGCATTTTCCTCCTAAAATGTGCATAGTGAAAATGGTGGAAATACCACACAAAATCAGCTTCTTCCTACAAATGATAGAGAGCCTCAAATTTTCCCCTATTATGGCACCATCTCAGTTTCTATACCACCAAATTAATGTGAGCCTGAGATGATTCACAACTCCTGAAATTCTGCATTCCTCACCTACCTGTTCTCAGTCACCTGAGCCATTCTTTGTTGCCACATTCTCTTCACAGAGAAAAGCAAGGCACAATTCTTCCCAGGAATATTTCTGAGATTCACATTCTCTGAACCTCAGGGAAAGGGAAAACACAATTCTTATCACTTGCTGTGCCTGTGTTGCGTCAAAGTAGAATGCAATATGCAGATTGTTTACCCAAAGTGAGGATGTTTTGTTTCCTTGGCCTATTAGGGCCAAGAGTTGTGTGTGTTGGGACTGTCTGCTCTGCAGAGTCAGGAGATGAGTGCAGCTCTGTGCAGTTGTGTGCAGAGTGAGTGCATGGCAGATCCAGTTCAGATGCAATGTATGTAATATAGAATAATAAAGTAATTAATTAGCCTTCTGGTAAGATGGAGTCAGATGCATCATTCTCTCCCCTTTGTCGGGGTCACCTTGCAGCAGCAATTCTTTAGCGCTGATTCACATGATGCACTACACAATTCTGGCTCTGGTTAAACAGAAAGGAGAAAACTGCCTGTGCAAATATTGCCAACGAGATGGGTGCTGATGTCTGAAGGACAGAAACAGCACTCCTATTTTTACATTGTAAAACCAACAACAACAACAAAAAGCAGTCCTGAAGCCGCAGTGAGCTGGACTTGAGAAGCTCACGGGTTTCCCCCTGCAGTGCCATACCTGAAAGCCCTTGCTCTTCTCAGTCCGAAGAGAGGCACAGACTCCTGGAGGGGCTGCAGGTGGGAGCTCTGCAGAGCCACTCGCCCGGTTCTCCAGCCCAGCTGGGAATATTGACTCCGCCTTTTTGCATTTAAAAAGCGGCGCTCAGGTCTGTGAAGGGAGCTCCCCCTGCACCTGGGGCTGGGCTCGGCTCTGTCCCCGCTCCTGCCCCGCAGGGGGCGATCGGATCCCTGCCTTGGGAAAAACCAGCGATCCGCCTGTCCCAGGGGACATCCAGTCCTTTGGGATCTGCCGGGACATGGGACAGCCCAGCCACAGCGAGCCAGGTGAGTTCCCATGTTCAGGAACTGCACTGAGGAAACAGAAAATGCAGGAGCTCGGCATAGTTCAGATTTCTTTCTTTCCATTCCTACTCCAGCCGCGGGAAATTCTTCTTTTAAATAACCCAAACTTAATTCATCTTTGACATGTATGTACCAAAATCAATTAACCCACTCATCAGAATAGTCTGATCCCACTTTAAAAGCATGACAATATCCAGTTTCCTATCCTTCCTTGCAATAATTCCTTAATAATTTTTCTCAAGAAGCAAATATTTTTGTTTATCTCAATACATTCCTGAGGGCAAATTGAAAGCAAAAGACACCCCAGTGTGATACCAGAGATAGAAGTACAGTGACTAATGCTAACATCCTTCCTGAAAGCTTCAAAAGGTAATAAAGTAGACAAGGTTAAAAAACTTGGATAAAAAACTTCATAAACCACAGAACTTCTGCTTGGGAATGACAGCTATCTATTTTTCAAATTTAACAATAAACTTTTAATGGCAGTTGCACTTCTAATTATAGGATAAAAGTCAGCAATAAAGTTGAAAGGTCATTTATTTCAAGAGATGAGTACTTAATCAGTATTGAACTTCCTTTCAGATTGCCAGATAATTTCCCAACCAGCTCAGGAAGCATTTTACCAGTTTGGAAAAATGTCTTTAGTCTTGTTCAACCAAAACACAACACAGTTGTTTTGCTGAGCTCTCCTGAAACATTTCACTGTGAGTTAAGAAAATCATTTGCAGTATTGTTTTATGGAAATCACATTATGGACCTGATGCTCTGCATAAGTGCAGTGAGTTCCACAAATGACTGTCTCCTGTTTTCAGTGCACCCAGAGTAGTCCTGAGAATCATGTGATTATGTGCAGGCAGTGGGAAATCTTTCCACACAGGGAGATTGACCCTTGGGGAAAATGATGACATCAACATAAGGCTGTGGCAGCATGAATTCATGCAATCTATCTTCTTTCAGTCAGTTACAAGGAAACATTTGAGACATGCTGATGGGTTTCATTTTCACTAAAATTCAGACTAAAACATCTCAGCAATTTAAAATGGAATCCTGCTGGTGTTCCCATTCCATGATTTTTGATCACAGACTTTTCTTTGATGTTGAGGGCAAAGAAAACTCACATGTTGGGATTTGCCAAGGATTGAGTCTATCAGCTTGTTATGAACTCTTTGTCAGAGTAATACATGCTGCAACTGGGTCTAAACATTGTCACGACCCTATCCAAATACCAAATAAGAAAAACATTTGCTAAACTCTGTTTGACAGTGGGTGACAGATAATCTGATACTCTGTGATCTTTTCAAGAAGGAAGAGTCTTCTCAGACTTCCTTCAGATAAGAGCAGTCTCCTGTCATCTGCAGTTCAGCCCTCAGCCTCCTCTAGAGAGGCAGAGCCCCACAGAAGGGGATTGTAACAGGAGCCCGGGCTCAGGGCTGCAGGGCGCCTACGTGATTAGGGACTGTTCCAAGTCGCTAATCAGTAATGATCCATCATTGGTTTTGCCCTGAATTTTCTACCCAATGCTTATTTTCAGTCATCACACTTGTGGAAAGCACCTCACTCAAGATGAAAGAGAGGGTAGTAGCATCCACTTTTTAGTTTGCTAAGGGTAACTCAAACTTACAGACTACAAAATTCAGTAGCTACTAGTTTTTGTGAGTTTCAATGTCCCAGTACATACAAGCAAAGTGGATTTGTAATTAAGTTTGGAGAAGAACTTAAAAAAATAAAGCCCAAACTGGCATTACATGAAAGCTTTGTATGAGAGTTGCAGTATTGCTGGTAGTAAACACTAAAAGAATCAGAAATCAACCTAAAACCCAAAAACTTACTCCTTTATTGGGATTTTTATGTACTGACTTATGTAGTTCTCTCTTTTTGTAAGCTTTTTTGTATGTAAATATTTATTGTTGCTCAGATTCCAGGGATTCAGAATTGTACTGAGGAACCTTTAGGAGTATTTTGCACATGTGGAAAGAAAGGACTCTCTGTGGGTGAAAATTTAGGAGACCTACATGAAATCATGTATGTCCCTTTGTGGGTGCTCACATATGAAATGACAAACATCCCTCAGTGTTTCTACTGTTAATGTTCTCTCAATCTCATCCTGCATCAGTGGAGATAACTGTGAGGACTATATGCCTTCACTTTAAAAGAACCCAAACACTTAGCTCTGCCTTTTGGGCATGTTTGCACACAGCAGGATGTTTGCAGACAAGCTGTGGGGGTTTGCATCAGTAAATCAGTAAGTGATACGTATGAGAGAAAGCTCTTACAAAGCCTGACAGCAAAATGCATTTAAGATGCTGTTGTGAATTACACTCACAGCTCACGGCATATGGTTTCCCTCCAGCTAAAAAAGCTGTTGGGTAAGAGAGAAAACTTCATTGCAAAACATGGAAATGCAAAACAAGGGCAAAGAAAAAGGGGCACAGGACAGAGGTCAGATTTCCCCTTTAAAAATAGGGCTAAGGAAAGCTTAGATGAAAGATTAGTAAGGCTGGAGGGAATGCCATGGAAAAAATGTCATCAGGCATCTGACCCTCTGTGCCTTCACTGAAGTCTGCATCTGTGGGGGAGTGGCACCACAGTCTCCATTGGAATGACACTCTTCTTTGGGTCTAAAATAAGGTTTTTGACCTAGATACTATGTTCTTATAAAAACACAAGATACCAAACGTGCTACAGTGTATGTATATATGTCTCTATCTACATGAGTATCACAGGATGAGGCCCAGAAGCTATTAGTCTATGAATTATTCCATCTGCATGGCGTTTCTCATGTGGTTGTTCCTAGATATCTCAAGCCACAGATATTCTCCACACCACCAGGAGTAAGGGTTTCTGTAATTTTTACAGGAACAATGATTTAGTGGCTCTGGAAATGAAAAAAACTGTTGAAAAAGGATGGACATGCAGTGCTGTGCACATCGAGGTATGCAAATGGTTTGAGATATTTCATTTCAGTCCAGAAAACATTGAAAGGTCCTACCACACACACTCAATCGGCTCAGACTGATTAGAGGAAGTTTTTATTCCTTCTAGTGATGTTGGAACTGGTTCTAGGGGCCATAACTGGTGCCTTTGTTTTCCACAGGAAAGATCTTGTGGCAGAGAGCTATAAAAATGAATACAAAAATACCTGGAAGTTGGAATTCAACAGCTGTTCAGGAGTTGTTTCACTGCTCTTTCTAGTCCACTAGCACACTGGAGTAGGTGAGTATCAAGGAGTAAGACCTCTTCCATCAGCTGAGCCAATAAACTTTTCCTTTGGGGTCTCTTTCAGTTTTAACTACATTTGTATTCAGTTAATTTTGTCACAGCTTCAGGGCTTTGAGAGAAGGAAAAATCTGGACTAGGCTTTTGGACCAGATTTGCAGGCTGGCTGAGCAAAGCATGATTCCCCTTTGAGAAAAAAGTAATTGTGCTGCTCTGTGAGTTGCTTTTCTGCCTATCATGTTCCACCCTGTCAGTTCAGTACATAGAGTAAATGTGTCTGCAATTAATGTCTATATACACAGAGCCAAGACTTTTACAGAAATCTGTAGGAAAAGGGACTCTTCATCTCTGTCTATGGTTGACTGCAACCTCCTCTTAGCACATATGACCAAAATTAGGAAGTTATTCTGGGCCTGCAGAGACATGATGAATGTATTTTAATACAGATCCATCTCAGGAAGCATCATGCTACTACTGAACAATGCTTTCAATGCTTCCTAAAACCACCATTTGAGCCTACAGCGAATTAAATTAGAACAGAACTTTTTGTAATAATCGCCTGATCAAAATAACTTGCTGGAGCCATCACATATAAGGACAACTGCTCTAGGAAGTAGATCACATGCTATCTTCAATTAGTTACAGGGCCAGGGAGAGCAAATTATGTAAGAACTATTTCCTGATCTCCAGGGAAGGGAGAACAGTGACTGTCTTGATCGTTGCTGTAAGATGCAGTCTGTACAGTTTTGGGACCATGGAGAGGGCACGTGGAGGGGCTCTAAACTCTGAAATGAGTCACCCAACCATGCTCCCACCTTCAGGCAGAAAAAACACACACACTGACCAACTTACAAGTTATCATATTTGCGGCAGCCTTTCCTGAAACAAACGATTCTGTGGTAAACTTCACTCCATGAAGCATTTTTTTAGGACAGTGGAATTTTTTTTGAACTTTTGAACTTTTTGGAGACTGTGTCGTATTTGGCTTTTTGTTCAGCAGCCCTTCAACGTTACTCCAGGAGGTCTAATGTCCTGAATTAACCTCCACCTAGCACTAAGAGAAAGCAGGGCATGTAATATCTCAGTATTATGACATCTAACACCACCATGGCTAAGTGCAGCAGAGACCACAGGTTATTTTGTCACTTTCAACTGAAAATACACATAAAGACACTTGGCCAGCCAGCAGAGAGGGTTGTGGATGTGGCTGGTCTTCAGAAGAGGCTGTTCTAAGCCATGTGGGTGTAAGGCATCCCCTATCACCTCAGTCTAGGTCCCACTGACTGCTGTGAAGATGCTGATAGCAATACAGGCACAGGTAATGGATGAGGGAAGTCAGAGAGAAACCACTCCCTTTGGTGTAGGCTGCATATTTTAGGGTTTGAGAGGTTTCTGAGCAGGAATTTATCTTCAGACTTCTTGAATGCAGAGTAACTTTCTGTCCCTCCAGCATCCCAGGAAGTGGTGAAGATTAACAGATTTTTTCACCAAAGCATGCTTGCTAGAATGGCTTCCTAGGGCATCACATCCTGTTGGACACAGATTGGATTTTTACTTTAATTCACTCTCTTCTCTAAGCTGCTTCATCTTGGCTGAACATCTGCTAGTTCAGTGAGCTCTAGGAGCTAAGACCACACCAAAAAATTAGAGTAAATTCCAGAAACGGGAATTCTTGCAGTTTCCTAAATCTACATGTGTTTGGTTAACATTTTGTAGACTATTCAGAAACACTGTATTGTTTACATTAAAAGTGCTTTTTTGCCCATAGGTACAAATATCACTGATGCAACCAATCATTCATCTAACAGCATGAAGCTGGTGGAGGAAGTGAGAGTAAGCTTGTATAAAAAGGATGAAGATGAATTACTATTGATTTGAACAGGAGTGCAGCTTTCTGTTTCCTCTAATTAAAGGAGAGCAACAATTTAATTCTGAGTTGATTGAAACACTCAGCCACAAAATCGAATATATTGATATTTTATAAATAACCTTCTTTCTATCCTATACTGCCTTCTTATAAAAATAAAACATGTAAAAGCATCAGATTCTCAAAAATAACAAAAAATGGCAGTAGAACCTTTTTTCAGTGGCATTATTTTATTTTTATCAATGCATGAAGCAGATAATAGACTACAGAAGCGTGCTCTCTTCTCTGCTCAAGGTAATCTGAGCCTAATGTACTCTCTTATTTATGGGAAAGAGCATCTGAGTATCACATGCAAATAATAATGGAACATAACTCTCTCCTTGGCTTTTTACAAACCTACCCACTACAGAAAACCCTTAAACAACAATTGAACAAATTGTACAGTAGCCCTGCATTCTTATCCTCATGGTGCTCAGAAAAAGGGAGGTGCATGAGAGTGTCTATGATGCGAGCTGGGAGTCCAAGCTGCCATTACAATCAAGGCAATTCGATTTTTATTCACCGTAAAACAGCTGCTTATGGCTCAATTTGCATACACACAGGTGATCAAGTAGGGTGGCCATCTATTTCCTGGCTGCTGTTCCATGGTGTTGCAGGCCTCCCATGGGTTCTGAGTCGTATCTGCCAGCCCAAGGTGGGTGTTCTGTGTATCCCAGGGCATCTTATGTGGCAGTAGGGCACCCATGTTTGGGCAACTGCTGGCAGGTCAGCTGGCAGGTCACACTGGGCACCTCTGACTTTAACGAGCGGCTGACTCTGCCGGGAGCGGGAACACCGAGTTCACTGGCACATCCTTCCAGCTGGGTATCTGGTTCCTAGCCCAGAGATCTTCTGTGACAGTGTAAAGACCATTAGGATCTCTGTAGGGTTGCAAAGTTACCAACATTCTCAATGGACTAACATGGACATTCATCTCAGGTGACTCCTCTCGTCCCCAACGCTGCAAACACCGGCAGCTCTTCCAAGCAAAAGAACAAAACCTCCTGGTGTCATAAAGTGAACGATGGTGGAATGATGGAAAAATGGCTTCAACTATCCTTCTCTAACAGCAGTGAAAGAGAGAAAACTTTGTTTGAAGTCTTCAGAAATAGCACTTCATTTGTGGCTGAGAGCAGAGAGAGTGGGCTGGGTGGGATGAGAAGGGGCTGTTTCTCAGTCACACAGTTCCTCAGACTCAAGAGATAAAACTGCTTGCAGTGGGACTGAGAAAACTCTAATTACACCTGCAGTTAACGATCCTATTCGCTTGTCTTGTCCTCCATTTTACAGATTTTTACATTCAGGACAAAGTCACTTTAGTGCCCGAATAAGAAATTTTTTTTTTTTCCTTTTTCATTCTAGAGCAATTATTAAATTAGGACCTCTAATTTACTGTAACCTTTGCATCCCCATAAATGATGAGTCTAGTACTCATCCCTATCCCAAGGGAAATTTCCCCAGGTAATTTATTTTCAAACTTGATTTGCTCTTCCCCTTTAAGGAACAATCTGGATGTCCCCTGAAATGAAATACATTCCATGACTTATTTTCCAAGGACTGTTGATGTGTTAGGCAGCTACAAATGTTTTCACAACTGAAGTCCCCCCAGATCTCTCTGCTATTGTTTGGTTATGCAACCACCTTGTAGTCCCCTCAAATTAATATGAAAAAACTCATTCAGTTTTTCATGGAACAGAGGAGTACTGTAGCATGGTTGGTTTTTTTAGAGCTCTCTTAAAGTGATATATTTAGGAGGTATGAGGGGAAAGAACTGGGTAGGCCTTTATTTATCTTCCCAACAGGTGCAGTATAGGGAGGCACAAAGACAGTGTTTGCTAAATTCAGTTTTGCCAAGTACAAAGCGCTCTCTTATCCGCTGGAAGGCTGTTCTCTGCTTTCCTCCTAAACTCAATGAGCTTCTCATTTTAGTGTGACAATATTAAATATTTTATTCTTGTGCACAGATGCATTGTTTTTCGCAAAGAGTGGACAGGCTTTTCAATTCAAGTATGAACAATGGCAAGTAAGAAGCCAGATCTTGGCTTGGAGGATAATGCAAGTCAATCTTGCATTATCCTCCTTCAGCAGTATTGAGGTCAATGCATTGTATGAGGAAAAAATGTTAGTGTAGTGCCTTCAATTTACTCTATAATAAACCAAAACATAATAGTCCAAAGATAAGTCATGGTGAATTTTCAATCAAATTAATCTGATTGAAACTTAGCAGCAATGGAGGTAGAAAGTCAAAGCATAAATCTGAGATGCTCTGGTATCTCAGAAGGAAGTGTGGGAGCCACACTTAGGAGTTAGCAATAGGAGGGAAAAGGCAATCTAAGAACAACTCAGCTCCCAGTGTACCACACGATCTGTGCAGGAGGAGCTGCTCCGTGGGGCGCAGGGCGAGAGCACAGCCCACCCTCAGGGATCTGATTACAGCACTGAGGCGTAAGTTTGCTTTCCATTTGTGGAGGGCTTAGAATTTATTAGCTGGAGGTGATGAAGAGAAACTTTCTAAAGAATTGAGAGGGAAAATAAGATAAGGGGTTAGGGTTTCACCCTTTCGTCATCCACCAAAACTCATTTACCTGCGATTTGAATACGGAGCTTTGCAAATGATACACAGGGCCTGACTTTGAGTGTGGTTTGGCTCTGAGGCTGAGAATGAAGGAAGTTAAAAATAATGGGAATGCATCCTACAGTCAATGCTGCAGAGGGGCAGTGATGATGGCACAAGATGGATGTCTGTGTGCTTTTCTTTTGTATCACCATGCAGTGAGGAGAGAGCAGCTGCACTACCCATGTGGTGCCATATAAAATGGTTATACAGGTCCAGTCTTCCGTGTGGAAAGCACCAAACAGTTTTGAAAAATGTTCACATGCTGGGATCTTAAATTTTCAGGAAAAATTTTCATCAGCAGTTTTAATTTTGACAAAAGCCAAATCTGTATAGTGAAGCAGAATTCCCATTCAGCTTCTTTTTGGCCTATGAAAAATTGTCTAACCTTGAAAATATGATATTAAAAGACATCTGACTTTAATTCGCTCTTAACCTTTATGCTTAGATTATTTTCTCACTGGAATGCTGCTCTACATATCTACTTATATGATTTATATGACTTAGTGACCTGTTGACAGTGACTGTTTACTTGATACACCAGACAGTTGTATTATTTAGAATATTGCAAATAAAATGCGAATATAATGATAGAAAAAAATCTCACAATGAAAAAAATCTAATCATGTTTAAAAGCAAATAGAAGTAAAGGGTGTTTCTGCTGGGTGTCTTCATGGAGAGCAGTGTTTCCATATCTACAAAGCAATCTGCACTGGTATGTTTGCCTCCTTTCACAAATTGCTTCATGTTTTACAGATTGTTCTTCTAACAAACAATATATGCAAGTAGTTTTCTTCACAACTTTTACATCTATGATATTTGTAGATTGAATAAAATTTTACTGAAACTCTGTCTAAAGTAGGAACACTGATTTTAATTTTGATTCCTTGCCAAAATGTGGATGCTCCAGGCAGCATCATTCAAGCAGAGCTTGCAAACACTTAGAAAATGAAGTTGGCAGAGAGTCGATAAATGCTTTGGCTCAAAATTTGGAATGATCCTATAACTCAGGGCCATGCATTATTTCCTAGATTGGGGAGAATAAATAAGGCAAATTTACAGAGCTGCCTACTGGGGACAGACTTGCACCTGTCTCTGTGGGATGATGCCCACAAATAGTTTGAAAAGGTTGCTCTTGAGAGACTTGGCACTTTTACAAAAGCGTGTCCAAATGCCATGGCCTGTGACAGCTTAAGAGGGCACCTAATTAATGAGCAGCTCTTATTATGAGTATTGGTTAAAGGAAAGGAGGGGAGAGGAAAGATTGACTGAGGGATTGCAATAAATTGCAGGAAGTAATTATATGAGGGAGGGTTATTTTATTAGTCACCAGGCAAGCTAAAGGCTGTTAAATTTAAATGCACTGGTTAAGGCCTTTGGCAACTCAGCCACACCCTGGTCATCCACTGAGATCAGTTAACCCATTGATGTAAACTTCACCTTGCACATATATTTTGAGCCAGCTAAGACAAAGCTGTCCTACAACCAATGACCATCTACTACAAAGAAGCTACAGCTGATCTTATACATAGGATTTGACTTTTTAGGAGTACCATAAAGGCCTTAAATAATTAGTCATGGAAGCCTGTTTCTACAGTGACAAATTCCATCAGGCTGAAGCTCTCCAGCAACCTTCTCTAAGCTGAGTGGTGTGTTTAATTTGGTGATCCTATTTGTTAAGAGCTCTTTGTGAGGCTACACTGTCACCAAGTCAGGAATTTTCTCACTTTGTTAATCTAATAATCTTAGAATAGCTCAAAGCGCACTTGGCCTGAAAAAAAAAAAGCCTGGGAGCTTGTTACAGCACCGTCTGTGAAAAATTAAGCTACGTACTTCAGGGACTGCAGTGATAAAAACCCACAAATACGAGATTTTCTAAACATTCAAGTGTTAGCCAGTTTCTGATTTCTCAACTACTTGCTTGTGTGTGCTGTTTTTAATTTGCAGGACCCATGAAAATGAGGAGTATGGGATAATTCAAGTAGGTTGCTTCTGTTGGAAATGTCAGAAGAACCATGCTTAGGTGCCCATGTGATGCAGACACCTTAAGCCTCTTTTTCCCCCTCCATTTTCTACTGTAGTCCTTCAACAAGCTCACCAAAGGTTTCTCAGACAGTCCTTCCAGTGGTAATTTCCAGAATTAGTCAGGCCAAGATTCAACTTCATTGATTACTTTTCTTCAACCCTTGATGCTTTGGAAATGACCATGAGAACAGGCATTTGATGATGATGTGAGGTTCTGAATTCTTACTGGAGTAGAGCTTGTATGAGTAGCAGTATTGTACTATTACTGGTACCAAATTCTCCTGCCACTAATAAAGTAGGTACTCACACACACTTACAATACAAGTACTGTCAACAGTACTCAGGGGGGCTCTTGATCAACAAAAAAATCTTTAGGAAGCAGCTAATCCCAGAAGTAGGATAATATAAACCTGTTACTCCCCTGATCTCCTGGCTGCAAATAAACAGGGTGCAATAAGGAACAACCAGTGTACAACCCAACCAGATCACTTCTCCAGAGCTCTCTACTCCTTGTGAATTCTATTAAGGCAGAATGCTTCAAAAATTTTTAGGTCCTGAATATTGACTCATTAAAAATCACATTTGTTCCACTGTCAATACAATGTTGTTCAGAGCTGCTGAACTTATTTTGTAAGACAAACATGGAGCTGCATTGGTAATCACTGCATTGGAAGAACATATTTGAAACAATCTAATTTTAAACAGAATAAGAAACATGAGCCTCCAAACTAATTTTCTTCAAAGCACATATCTTTTGAAAGTGCATAAATATTTTAGGGTTGGTTTTTTTTGAGTTGACAGGCACAGAATGCATTCTGATTAAAGTGTATAATACCCAGTCAAATAACAGATCAAATAAAAAGGACACTTAATACATGTGTAAATAATTTGAATTACAAATAAGACACTCTAGAAGGGGCTTGGCTCTAGGTTTGATGTGGAGGATTAGGTTCTTGTATTAATACATGCACTTGGTGTAGCTATTTTCAGAAGGATACTTCATCTATCATTGTCCTCGAGCCCTGAGGAGGGCCAGTAAGTAAAGTGATCACACTGGTCTGTCAATACTGCTTGCTTAAGACTCAGTCGTGCAAAAAGTTTAGTTTTCATGTGTCCCCAGCTCAAGGAGGTGACAAAAATGAATCATGTTCCTGACAGTTACTCTGCTCTTACCTTCCACAAAACCAGAAAATGTTTCAAAAAATCCTTGTAAAATGTTTGTAAAGTTGTTAAAAGTCAATACTACTGACAAGTCAGTCTTAAATCATACAAACCTATTCAAGCTACACACATCAGCCTGGAAGGTCTTTCAAGACTGATGGGAAACAAATGCTAATTAATGACTTCTATACTTTTCATACCTTAAAGATTACCTTAAAGATTAAATTCAGTTATGCATTTGGGAATGCATTAGGGAAGCTGTGTGTATAGCTTTCATTCACTAATATTTGAAAAGCACATACAGTCTGAATATTATGGCTTTGCAAAAGCTCTTTATATAGTCAATGTCAAAAAATAATCACCAGGAATTCTTACCAAAACATACAGATTTGAAAGAAAAACACAAGAAGAGCTATAGAAATAGTGTAAATAGAAGAAGCTTATTTAGCTTAAATTTTCAAAATTGTAGAAAAATCAATATTAGCTTTTAAATAAATTATTTAATAATAGACCTTCAATATTTTTCATCTTTTTCCTCAGTCCCCAATGGACAATTCTGTCTCAGTAGCAGACTGCATACTCAGTTTCTTTGCTACGAACTTAATAGCACCACAGAAGGGGCCAATATTACTGACTGTAACTATCCTTCTGAAACATAAAATAACAATTTTTGTAATGTGGCAAAAGACATTATTCCAGTTTGAGCTGTACAGAGTAACTTATTACATTCTTCACTTATGCATTTAGATGTACAGAACATATTTTCATCAGAACCATACAACTGCTTCATAAGCACATCCTTCCCATTCAATAACTATTAGAAAACTGCATGAAAAACACATCAATGTCCTGACTCTTTAAATCTTAAGAAATGCCTTTTCCCTCTTTTCCAGAGTTTAGATAGCTTAGAAGAGAGAAATCACAAATTGCACTACAGGAATCCTGTAGTCTTTAAAAAATGAATACAGCATTTGCCCAATCACATAGCTTCTCAATATCCATTCAAAGCCATAGTTTATTGTCTAAAATTGTTTGTGCTATAGCCCTGCCTGAAAGTCATTTCTTAGTCTAAAAAGATCAGTGATCTCTAAAGAATTAGTGATGTTACGCGGCTATTGTTCTTAATATCATCTGTGGCTGATATCTGCAAGGTGGTCTGAAAGGTGTTTCATGTGTGTGCGTGTGCACTCATAATTCCTGTAATTAAGAAACACCCAGGTAATGTTCTGTCATGCTTACCATCTTTCTTGGTGGGTTCTGGCATTGTTACAAGGATTCTTTATTCCCAGAGAGTTTCAGCCTTTCAGATGCAGCAAGTAGTAGCCCCAAGTCCAGCGGAGAGTGTGTGAGATCAGTGTGACAAGCAGAGGGTAAGAAGAATTCCTCTGCTTTATATACTGCGGCTGAAATATCAATCAAAATAGCACCTCCTCTCTTTTCAATGCAAACACTTTGAAAATTGACAGTTATGGGAAACCCTTCACATCTGTTGTCTGCAGCCTCTGCTCCCTTGGCTTTTGGAAGGAATCTCTGCTGCATTGCATGGGGCTGATGAGAACATCTATAACTTTCTAAATTCAGCCGCACAGCTTGCTCTCTGCGTCCCTCTCTGTAACTTGCAGACACGTATGCACACGCAGACAGAGGCTGAAAAAGTGACTGCCACGCTATTAAAGAGCTCCTCCTGCCTGCAAAACCTGTAGGAAATGCCTGTATACATTTATGCCTCTTCCCATAACAAAAAAGTGACAAGTAGGCAGGCATAAGCAGCATGCCTGCAGTGTAACATCATTTTTTTCCTTCAAGAGAACATGGTGTGCAAAGAATGAGTGAGAAGTAGAATGTCTCTCAGTATTAATGAAAAGTATTATTGTACTCCTGTTTTTAGCAGTGAAGATACTCTATATTTCCTTTTTGTTTACATATGGTACACTTTCTTGGGTCCTTTCCCTGTAGCCACTCTCATTTTGGCATTGGTGGAGACTATAATGTTCCTTTCAGCATAAATAATTCATTAACTGGAGAGATTGCTGCTGAGAGTTGAGATATTATCTTCTCCATCCATCCAGGAGATCCAGCACTGCTTGCCTTTGCCAAGCCAGGAAACCAGACAGAAGGAATGGAAATCCTATCTGTAGCACACACAGAACCACTAAACTGAGCCACTGGCTTGCCCTCCTCTCAGACTCCCACTTAAACTACAAACAAGTAAGCAAGAGAAAGGCAGATCAGAGTGATTCACAAAGTGAATCAGAGGGTACCAGGATTTACTTTCTTATGCTCTTTTAGAATTTTGAGACAGAAGTGTAATAATTAGCACAATAGATGAAGTGGTCCTCAAAGGTTTTGTGCTATTGAAGCACATGTTCAGACCATTAATCAGGTATTGGTAAGAACTATGCTACTAGAAAGACTGCTCAGTGTATGAATGGAGCCAAATGCTACAGAAAACCTATTTTACATCTTTGAATAGGATTTGGAGATGTAATACCTGTCATGTGCCTGGTTATTCTACAGCCAGTGAAGGAGGGTTTCCTCTGCAATCTGTTTTTTCCCTGGCTATTTAGCCTTTTTTATAGACATCTTATGGGCATTTTGTTCCTTTTTTTTAAAGACTATCATCTGATTTTTTTCTGCTCTGCTCAATGTGGTGCTTATCATTTGACCAATTCATGTTCCTGTAAAATACAGAGATAGGCAAGACTTCTGCCTACAAGAACTTAAACAAGGAGTATTGAAGCTATCTTCTTCCTTTATTTCACACCACTATCAAAGTAAAGCTCGTATCACTGAAATAATTCCTGCCCTTGGAAAGGAAAGAACACTGCCCTAGAAAGGTAAGTGGGCGTTTTGTCCCTCTATGTGAGTGGGATGGCAGTAGTATGAACAGACTTAATAACATGGTAGAGATCACTTTTTATTGTTCCCCTTTCTTCTGCC
>VYZP01003419.1:0-13067 GCA_013400635.1 Hypocryptadius cinnamomeus
CTTTTTCATGTATTAGAGATACGGGATTTCTAGTGATGGGAAACTTCTACTAGTTCGAAATTGAGATTTGATTAAAAGCCTGCACTTTACCCACTTTATCTGTCTTCCACTTACCTACACTGCAGAACTTTCTCAAATCTGAAGAAAATGGACTCCAGAGATCTTGAAAAGAGATTTTCTGATATGATTATTTATTTTCTTCTCTTCTCCATTCTTCTTATTTTAATTTGTTTTTAATTTTTTTTTTTTTTTATTTTGTCTCAGCCTAGAGAACTAATAGCCATTTCTGGCTACCATAATAATAGCATTTTGGAACTTCAGACTACCAATAAATATGGTAGATACATGAAAAAAGGCTCAGAAGGTGCAACTGGTATGTAACCACAAAAGGGAAAAGAACACCCTGGGCAATATAACTATAAAACTTTAAGGATGCTTGCATTCTGATTGTCTGAAATACTGTCCAAGTCCAAAATCATAGGGCAAAAATGTATGCTGTGTCTTTAACATGGATTTTATTCTCACCTCTGTGTTGTAGCTTATCCTGCTCTGTGCTGTCCAGCTCTGCTGTGCTTCTCCTGCATAGTACAGGTGGAATGCTGATTTTTACCACCAGTCATTTCTTGAAAGCACATTGACCTATTTCCCAAAGGTCATCAGTATTTTAGCAAGATGGTGGTGGTATCAGGATCACTTTCTTAGAAATATGAAAAATTCAGAAGGTATTACTCATCTCTGCCTAAAGCTCCAAGAAATCATGAGTGTTGATGGGTTGGAATAGGAGCTCTTTGCATGTTCTCCAAAATGTTTATCACAGCAAGGTTGGCATGCTAGAATTGGGCAACTGGCATGAAAAAAACATTTCACTTTCTTGGGAAAGTGTTCTCATTTTGCTGCCTTTTAGAAACTATAGTTGTTTTCTGAATTACAAGTGGTTTGCATAAAGAACATAAATTGCTATGCTCTTTATCACTGCTTAGTGTGTGACAAATATACAGTCCAATTTTTCAAGTGCATTGTCTTGAAAATGAATGTGTATTTGAAATGAAAACCATTTCAGTACTTGAGCATCCTCCCTCTGGAACAGACTGGATAATAGCATGTTCGTCACCTTGGGTTATTTTAATATTTCCTGAAGCCTGCACAGGATGCTTTCTATTTTCTTGTCAAAGCATACTGAAAAGAAAATTATTTTTAATAAAGTACAGTAATCACAGTGTGATCACCAAGTGCATCTTCTCTTGTCAGATCGTTTCTTACTACTTGCAAGGATTTGCAGTTACTTAATGTTAAGGTTGCTGAGCAATCCAGTGTTGGGAAGAAGAGAATGGAATATTTCATTTTTGACAAAGATCCCTGGGTGATACAAAACATCCTCTTTTGCCTCCTAGAATAGTATCACTGTTTAAAATGAGTGCTGGTAGAGTTGGCTGCTGAGCGATTTCATTTCCCCCCTCCCAGTATTTTCCTGCTGTCTTCCATGGGTGTGGTGCACTGGAAGTAAAGCACCCATAGGTTCTGTTCTGTCTGTCCATAAATGCCTGCTGGAATGCCATGCCAGATTCCAACCCTGAGAGATGCAGGACAGTATTAATGTTCATTTCTAAGTAGTCCACGGGAGTTGGAATTAGTCTCATAGTTTCTTAGGTTATGTGCTTTTTTGGTGAACAGCTGGTGGATAACTTGCTTAGCTTTGGGTAAACTGAGGTCCAATATTTAGAAGAGAAAATCAGTTGTTTTACACAGGCACTGGGAGCTTTCAGAAGTAATGGCTGAATGATTTTTTTCCTGAACTGTTTCTCTACACCAGGTTTTTTACTCAAGTCGCTCAGGTCTAAAATAAGTGATGGACAAATCTCAAGAGATTTGGTTTCATATCTTACCCAAACATTATCCAAGCTAAGTAAAGCTCTGGAGTCTGCATAACTGAGCATGAAACCTCAGAAGAGCAGACTTTCTCATGAGAGTGTCAGTGTTTCCTGCTGTCTGGAAATACCGAGAAAATAGTCTTTCTTGTGGTATTTTGAAACTTCAGCATCTGGACGTCGCTGTAATCAGAGGAAAGTGAATATGAAAAATAGCAGTTTAAAAAGCAAACCCTTTTCCAGTCTTGGGTGTAAGGGTTCCTTTCAAGTTTTTCAGGGAAGCTATTAATTGATACTGTAACTCTTGATCTCAAAGCAGGTGATGTAAATCTGAAACTGCAAATTCTGGTTATTTTGTTCTGGGTATTGCAAAATATTGTGAGGCACTGAGTGTTTCTCCAGTCAAGGAAAGAAACAGCTATTGTATCCTTCCCTCCCTTTTATATAAATATGTAACTAAGCACTCCTCTTGCTGTATTTCTTTGGGAGAACATTCTGCTTTCTTCAATCACTGCTTCAAGTGTGAAATTTAGCTCAGCTGCAGAACCACAAAGACTCTCTCATGCTACAGAAATCTACTGAAAATAATGTTAATGATTACATTATACAACTAATGTATTGATTAAAATGTTATGGTGGTAAATAATTGTTGAATGATTCAACAAATAAATGTTGAATCATACATAGGTTTAAATGGCAATTGTAGGTGTAACCTATCCCTGTATTTAAAAATAGAGTTACTCTTCATTTTGAATTCTGACAGTGAATCAATGTGACTTGAGGAGAGATTTACTTTGAAAGTTAAAGATGGAAAAGTGTGTTTATCTCTTGTTCTTCTGACACTGTGAGATTTACAATGTTTTTTATTTAGTCAGTCCATATTTAGTAACTTGAGCAGTGAATTTTCCATCATTGGTTTTGTGTGATTAATCCAAGTTTGTGCTGTTAGCAAATACTAGGAAATATTTCTCAACTTCCCTCTGTTTATTTTCACCAAGATTTTTGTTCTTTGACAGGTCCTCACAAAGTCTTAGGTCTCTCTGTGCTGGTGACGTGCTGCAATTAGGGTTACCCATAAGTATTCATGCACATGTAGGGTTCACTTTTAAGGCCCCAAACGTTTGTCATATTGTTAGGGATAAACAAATTGTGTTCTGCCATTTGCAAAATCTGGATTTTTATGGCTATGTTTGTGCTCTTTCTAGGATTTTCTTCGGTTTGCCAGTCTTTGGGGTTCTGAATTGCCAGGAATGCAGTGTAAATTGAGAGAGGGTACTTGAGTGCAATACTGTTTTCTTGATAGGTGCTAAATTCATAACTTCTTATGCCTCTCCCCCTCACAGTTGTTATTGCAACCATCTTTCACAAAGAGCTTTTGTCAGTTTTGAGATCTGCTTCTGTTCCTTCAGAGACTAAAGTTTTGGAAGCATGAAGTTCCAGAAAAATAGACATTAATTTGCATATACATATAGTTACTTACTTGGTACTTCTTTCCCACATAGCAAAATTTTGTAGGTGTCTTTGTACTGTTTCCTTTACTTATCAGAGATTGACAAAAATAATTTAGAAGCAGTTTAAAATACATTTAAAGATCATCATGAGTTTCATACTTCAGTTTTGCATTAAAATATTACCATTAGTTACTCAGTGCAATTAATAATAACCTGTATTCATATGAGCTCTGCTTAATGCAAAGTAATTGAATGTTCAAATTAAGAATGTGTTTGCAAAGAGATCTCTAAATATTCTGTTAGTTAGTGCTGTTTTTCTGCAGTTCTCTTGTTATAAAAGGGATTCAAATAATGCGAGAAGCAAAAGAAATCACTGCAGAAACATAATCAGAGTGACAGTTTTGTGCTGTATTTCCATATCAAGCTAAAGCAAACAAAAAAAAACCAGCTATATATGCATACTTAACAATGTAGGTGCATCTCTAGGGAGTGATCTAAAATGAAGGAACTATCTTTTCTTTCTCGCATTTAAGAGACTACACTTCCAATTATTTTTCTAACTATATATTAGCTGTTTTAATTAAAAGGTGATGATTTACCACTTTCTAGCCACTGAGAATATTTTTATAAAGTAGAGATTTAAAAATAGTAATGATGTAGACTATTTTACTATTACTCTGAGCATTTGGAGCTGTAGGAATATTTTAGCACAATTTGAACAATGAAAGAAAAAGCTGGTTTTGGTAATTTTGTGTTCAAGGGTGATTCAACCTCTCTGCTTGCTAACTCTAATTTTCCAAGGCTTATAAAACTTTTATTTGATTCTTTATCTGAGCATAAAACAATGTCTGAAAATTGCATAGTAAATTACTAGATAATCACTTCTTTTGCAGACTGATTGTCAGAACAAATACTGCTTTTTAAGAGACACTCGAAGTGCTGGGCAAAAGTGAACTTGAAAACTCAAATTAACTTAGGCTTTTGTGAAATCCTAGTGGTTTCTTCTAAGTGTGAAGGAGAAACATCTCTGATAATTATATTACCTTTGATTATATTATTTGCTTAGCTGTGTATTTATACTAGTGTTTGTGTCAAAACTTTATGCTTGTGTCTTCAAAGGTAAGCATATATATATATAGATATGTGGAGGTGATATCATAAAGTTAAATTAAAGTATTTGTGATAAATATATTCTATTTAATGGTTTCTTAATTCATCAAGTAATTTTGACTGCTGCCTCTTCCCAGGCTGGTATTCCTCTCCCTTATCACATCTCCTTTTGGGGGGGGGTGGTGTTAATTTCCAGTCTCTAAGTAATGTTAGCAGAAACAATGGTGAAAAAAGCAGCACTCTCTTGAAATTACTTTATCCTCCTTTTTGTCCAAACAACCTCTACACTCCTTGAAGACCTGAGCTGTACGGTATGCTCAGTCTTCTCTGTTCTGGATTTCTGATCTGATCTATTGAATTCTAGATGGTCAGAAACAAGGACTGGGAACTTTTTTTACATTAAAAAAAACATTGTATGCTGGTGGCAAGCACAGTTCCAAATGGTCTGGTGCATCAGACCCAGGAAAAAAATATTTAGGTATAATGGAGTTGTAATTACATGTAAGCAAATCTGTGTTCATGTTTTAAAAGTTTCTCCACTATTATGTAAGATTATGCAAAATTTACATGTGTTATGCTGCCTGAAGGAGTTGTTGTGACCAAGTCAAACTCTCCAATGTGGGAAAATGTCAGAGCTGGAGTTCCTGCTTTGCCACAACTTCCCTTAAACACCCACGTCAGCCCCTAGCACAGAGGGCCTGGCAGGAGTAGGGGCTGCCTGGGACAGTCAGCCTTTTCCATCTGTCAGGAAGGAAGCAAAGATATTAACTTACAGAAACCAACCATTAACTCTTTTGATGAAGTGAGTTTGTTGGCATCAGTGGAACCAGAAGAGCTCCTTGGTATGTGTGAGCTCCCCATCAATGTATTTAGGTGCTTTCAAGGTTAGTGAGCCAGGGACACTGGCTGAATTAGTGCCCAGACTCCATGCCAGTCTCCTGGCTGGATGGGTCAGGTCTCCATCCCTTGTCTCTGCTTGTGTGGATGTATGGGAGGCAGAAAAGAGAGAGTTTGAATTCAAGTGATTCAAAGCAGCACCTGGTCAGAGGTCAGACGTGGTATTTGTCCTTGTGTCAGGATCAGGCCCAGAGCTCACCATCCCCAGCTTATCTTCCCTCATTTGTCATGGCTTCTCCTTTCTCTGCCCCCTGCCAGAGGTTCCTGTCTTTGCAGAGCTCCATCTCAACAGCATACCAGGGTGCTCCACTCCTCACTTCTAGGAAACCACACTTCTCCCGCTCTTTGGCCTTTTTTTCATTGTATTTTGACCCTGGGTGATCAGGTGGCTGCCGAGCTGTGGCTTGGCTGCATGTTAGCCTTTCAAACCCATTGGTGGTTGTGAGGCCGTGGGTGGGCCAGTTCTGGGGGCAGCACCAGCAGGAAGGATGGAGCCTGTGCAGGGACCCGAGGCTGTGCAGTCAGGACAGGAGGGAGGGCAGGGCAGGCTGGTGTGGTGCAGATTAGTTCAGCAGCCATGGCAGCTCCCTTTCCCATGACGACACCAATGACGACTGCTGACGGAGCATCTTCCGTGCAGAAAAGCACCTTGGGGTGCTAGCTGTAAGCACTAATTGTGGGGGCAAGCTGCTAGGATGCCCCAAAACTTCTGTTCCCATGAACTCTGAGTAACTAATGCTGCTTTCAGCAGTGACTGAGGAGCTACTTCAATGCTCCAAAAAGGCAGCAAGGCTCTCATTCATGTCACTACAGCAGCGGAGGTCCCCAGAGGTGAAGTGTAAAGTCCATGTGTGCCAGGAGAAGTTCACCTTTGCTCTGTGACACCGTCCAGCACTTCACAAGAATTACGGGAACCTCAAGTGGCAGGCAGTCCCTTAAATTATTGGGCATTATCCCTAAGTACCCAATCCATCAGGGCAATTCAGAGTTTGATGTCTAAGAGCCCTACACACCTGCAATTACTTAAATCCACAAAATTGCACCCGCAGGTATTTGTAGGCACAAAAATTTTGGCATAAAATGAGAGGCCATTTCCTAAAACCTGTGCCGAAATTTTGATGATATACTATATGAGGGGTGTTATTTTGAAATGGATTTGTGGAAAGCAATTGAAAATCTCCAGGCATCCCATCTGTGTTTAAAGTAACAACAATAACAAAACTTTAAATTAGCATAGGAGATTTAAGACATTTCAGGAAAACATTGATTAAATCTGCCAATGAAATGAACGTGTTTGGCGAGTGACCTAATTAGTGTATGCTTGGTTCTTTTTCACTGCACTGCTTACCACTAATTGCTGTTCTGCTGGTCTTCTCCTGACAAGTAAGAAAAAACAAGGATGAGGGATTTGTTGAGGAAATAGTGACATTCAGTTTTAATTCATTTGAACCTGCTGCCAAGCTTAATTATGGAACTGAGAAACTGAGACCGGGAGGCCCCCAGCCATTTAGGTTATAGGAGACGGAGATGTTTAGTGTCTGCCAGTGTATTTGGGTAGCACTTATTGCAGCTAGCTATAAACTTGACTTTGCTGATGCTTAGCTGTTTTCTTTCCCCCACAGGTAAAAAAAAACCCCATACTGGTTTTATTTTTTAAATTTAATTATTAAGCCCTAATGGCATCAGGCCAGTACAAAATTACAGGCATTGTATTTCTTAAAGGAAAGGTTTAACAATTATTCTAGGTAGTCTTGTCCTGGGGTTTTTTGTGTGTGTGCTTGCATGGAACTTGTAATATGTCATTCTACAAAAGAACTTCAGGATCCTGGAGGACTTGTAGCATTAGAGTACCAAAGTCACCCTCAGTGTAAGTACACTTGAGGTGAAGGGTTCATGTTAGTGATAATTTCAATTCCCATCCCTCAAAGCAGCAGAGGACAATACAGCTTTCCTTATTTCTGTTTGGAGTTCTTAAAGGAAAATGCCAGGATGCTTAAGGAAGAAAGGGGAAATGGTTTTGCTTTCCTGTGGTGGTGAAGGATTCTTGTGAGCGCAGTCTGAAGGTCCTGGTTTAGAATCTGAGTTCATTTTTCGTGATGTTCTGCATAAAAACTGGGGGGAAAAAAAAAAGTATAATCCATTGACCAGAATGTTTACAAGGCAGTGAACACACAATAAAAATGCAGGAGAGAGAGAAGAAAAAAAAAAAAAAAGCTGTGGAATTTGAGTCTAGCAGAGGGACAGTCTGGTGGGGCTTGCACTTGTTTTTAAAGGAGGAAAAAGAAATGTAAGTGTTTTCTTAGAGCAGCGTCTGATTGGCAGACCCTGATCTGAATTTCATCCCAGGAGATGATTCCAGCCATTTTCCTACCTCTTCCCAGGAGGAACCAGGGAACAGAATAGGGATAGATGCTGGAGCAGCCAAACGCAGCCGCAGTGCACTGCCAGGGGCAGCCACAGCAGCCTAGTTTCTGGTGGGGAGCACAACCCACTTCAGCCACAGCCTGGACAAGACGGAAGGACTCTCAGCACAGGGAGTTTGGGCCTACATTTACACTTTGGAGGACACTGCAGAGGATCTTCCAAGACCCAGTTTTAACTTTTGTGGGGGCTAAACTTCATCCACCGAGATAAGTACATAAAAAAAAACCAAAAACACCAACAAAAAACCCTAACACACAAAAACCCAAACAGAAAAACCAACACTATTTAGTTAGTGCCCGAGACACAAAAAATGAAGTGAGATTATAAACAAATGAAATATTTCAGTGTAGGTCACTAACATAGACTATAAACATCTACGTGAAAGAACGGAAACTGTAGAAAAAGGCATCATGCCTGGTTTTCTGTTATATAGCATTGCAGGGTTCTTGTAAGGATACTTGAATGCTGAAACAGCCTGGGAACTTGGCTTCCCTTGCGGCAGATTGATGTTCTTTGGACGGGTTTTCAGCCATGGAGTGATTTTGTCCTGATGTTCTGTGTGTGGTGGAGAGATGTGTCAGGAGGGGGGAGGGCTAGAAAAAGATACTTGGAATGGAAATGAGTTTGAGGGAAGGAAAAAGAACAGCTTTGCAGTGAGACTGGGAGTAGTAATACCAGAATGCATAATGGGCAGCTAAAGATGTGGGGTTTTTTGTCTCGAGACTCCACTAGATCTCTGATATGGTCATAGTCTTTGTGTCCACTGAATCAATTCTTAGAAGATATTAATGGTTTTAGGTATTATGGACTAATGTTACTCTTCAATGATTTATTATGCTAGATATACCTGATATCTATGATACAACACTGGAATATTCTTACACATTCTGGTTTTTATTTACAAGCAAAACTAACTTAGATGTGAATAATTACTGTGCTGTCTAGAAAGTCAGATTAAAAATAAATTCCTTTCTATTCCTTCATGCATGAAACCTGCACTGTACACTGGTGCTAAATACAAAAATCTAACTCTTTATCTGTTTTTAATGACAATGCTAAAATTACTTCTGCACTTTTACCTCCTAATTGTTGGGCATGGAAATGGTGAGAAACAAAAAACAATTTAGTTTCCTGAGAAGACCACCTCACTGTCCTAGAAAGTCATTTTCTCAGTGTTTGATCCAAGCCATCCCATCACTTCCCAAGATGTTTCAGATTTCCCATTTGACAGCTCTGGCTTCTTGTCAGGATCTCTCATATAGAAAATTGGAAGTTGCATCTAATTGTATCTCCTTCTTCCTCCCAGCAGTTTCTCTTCCAGAGGGCAAAGGCTTCCAGGGAGGACTCTTGCTCTCTTTAGCAAGTTTTTTAGTTCAAAGCAGCATCAACTTTACTGCTGCTCTGCAGTGAGAAGAGAGTTTGGATAGAACTGCAAAGGAAAATGCGATGTAGGACAAGCTGATTTTAAAATGGCTTGCAGTAAAAAGGGAAAATCAAATGAGGGAATCAGAGAAGGTCAAACACTCCCCACATCCCCAAGTTGATCAAACTGTAGTGCTTATTAGATTTATCACAGTGTCCCTCAATCTGTCAGTGTCTGCATCTCAGTGTCCCTCAATCTGTAGTAATACCCTAGCAAAAAACCTCCCCAGTCCTCCCCATGAGAAGAAACCCTCCACCAAACAAACAATATAGAAAACTGAGCAAAGAAAAGAAAAGAAAGGTTCAGATCTTGACTTTGCTGCAGAATAGTGCTTTTCCTGCTCCTTAAGTCCGCAGTTTCTTTAATAATTTTGTTTGTTTCTTTTTTCTTATTTCTTTTTGCTTTCTTTAAAGTTTGTGGATGAGATTTAAACCAAGAAACAAAAACATCCATGTACACAAAATTCTTTCATGATTGGACATTGAGCAACATATGCGTACCAAAATAATAATAGAGATGTTTGTAATTTGAGGGGCAAGGTGATAACAAGCACATAATCTTATAACTAGATTTGGTGTAGAGAGGATGGCAATGAAGTTTCCTAGGAGCAGGAAGAAAGGCTGGGAAAAGAAATGCAAATGGATACAGCAAGAAATCATATCTGTGGTTGTCTCCTGTAGGATGTGTATTGACCTAGTAAATGGAAATGTCTGCAAAGAAGCTATAAATATGCTTGTGCTAATATTATTAAAGCTTTCAGGTGGTTCGGTTTCATCCATATGGTTTTCCAGGGAGATGCCAAAGATGTGGCCCTTGGCCACAGCTTGTCTGAGCAGCACATGCCTACCTGCACTGTAATTGCTTAATAAGATGTAGGGGTTTCCCTGGATGGATTGTGAAATATATGCAGCTGCCTAAATAGGTGCTTGGTGAGATTTTTAGATCTTCCTAATTCAGTTGAAATCTTTATGAGCAAGACAGTTGAATGCTGTTGAAGGTCAGAGAGAGCTCAGTGCTTTAAAAGTTGTGAGAAGTCTATTCCTTGCCTTCTTACCCCTACTTTATGTCTTTAGGAAAATAAAAATACTTTCAGCGTTTTTGCTGTCCATTAGGGGCATAACAGCACTGGGCTTGCTTGAATATACCAGTGTTGCTGGCTAAAGGAAGAAAAAAATGGAGAGGGAGGAAGAGAAGATAGCAAGTGACTGGCTGATTAATCTACTAAACTAATGCAAATACTGGGTGTAAGAATGCCACTTGAAAGCAGATGATTATCCCTTGCCAATCCCTAAGATCTAACCTCTAAGCTGTTGTTCAGATGATACCCCAAAGCAATTCCTGGCAGAGATCTGTCCCTTGTTCCAGCAAAGAGAGCAGGGAGATGAAAGGGATGTGGTTTAACCAATGCTGAGACTTTGCTATCTCACCATCTTCTCGAGCTATCTGGCAGTTGCCTGTAGAGCACACATTGGCATTTCTCCCTGAACTGGTCCCACCTGCTGGAAGGCTGCTCTCCCTGCCTGTGCACACATGGCCCCAGCCTGCCACACAGACTTGTTGCCCTCCTCTTCTGAAGCTTAATCTTTGTATGGCTTTAAGGGACAGGAGAAGGAGTGTTTTCTTGTGAAACCAGGCACTTCAAGCTGTGTCTTTGTATCCCAGGAAGGTCCATAATGTTACCTCCTCTTGTGGAAGAGATGGGGCAGGACTCCAGACCACTGAGTGTGTGTGCCCTTCTGCTGCCAGGGACATTTAATCTGTTATGACAAAGACCTGCCTACACTCCCCCTCTGCTTCATATCTTCTGGCACTTTGAAGCTTCAGGTCACTGCATTCCCTTAAACCCCACTAGGTTCAGGAGAAAAGATGTGACAAATAGAGGTGTGGTGGCAATGCTACTGCAAGATTATGAGACAGTGTGAGAGAATGGAAAGATTTTCCTTCTTTATGAAAATAAAATCTTTATCTGTGCTCATACACATGGATAACACTGAAAATCTGTATTTTTCTGTTTATTTTCCAGGTTATGGTTTTGTAGATTTTGACAGTCCCGCAGCAGCACAGAAAGCAGTAGCATCTCTCAAAGCAAATGGCGTGCAGGCGCAGATGGCAAAGGTAAGAAGAACTCTGTCATTGGAGTTTTATTTCAGCTGTTGGGTTAAATTCCAAGGGTTTGTTTTGCTCCTGTTTTTCTTAAGGTTTTGGATTGCTTATTCCAAAGGTTATTTCATCCTTTGGCTCCAGCGCCTTGTTCATCCCATGGTTTGTCTGTGTTCTTGAGAGCTGTGTCTCATGTAATGGGCTCTGCTCTGATTCTCTCTCTATCCTCCTGTTTGGAGAGGGTTGTAAGACAGAGCACTGAAGTGGAAGAGCATTGGAAATACCTTTTGCTAAGTACTGGGTGAAAGAGTTGCCTTTTCTTCACCTTGAAGTTGTCTTCATTTGGTTCCTTTGCTTTGGAAAGTTACTCTTTTTTAATGTGGCTGGTGGGCTTCTCTGAAGAAGTGATTGACTGAGCATAAGGAAAATCTGGTTGATCTGCCTAGGTTTGGATTGCTCTTGTCAAGGTTTTTTTTATTTATTTTGAGGATGTAAATGAAAGTGTAGAAGGTTGCTGAAGAAATAGTTGCTAAAGGTCTGGAGAAGATTGGCATCTGCTCACAGAGGCTGCAGGAGCCTTAGCAAGAACAGTGAGCTCAGTCACTCTGGTCTTGGAATTGTCCTTTGTCGCCAGCAAAGGGGCTGGTGGTGAGACAGGGGTTGTAGTAATGACCATAATGTGGTCCAGCTGTTGCCTTTCTGAAGGTGGAATAATGTGTCTTTGGGCTCTAGACTGTGTCAGCCAGCAAAAATAGCTTTTGCTTTCTACTTAAAAATGCCTTGCCTGAGGATCTCGAAAAGCACTTAATATTGCCTGATTTAGTCTCTCTAGAAATGATGCTGTCCTAGAACCTAAAACAGTGAAAGCAAACAAAAAAAGAGGGAAATCAACTAATAAACAACCATCAGATTTGAAGATTTCCACTTAAAGGAATGTTGGTGGTTTAAACCTTTGTTTTTCAATGATGTCTTAGTAAAAACATAGTTTTGTTTTGGTGTTTGGGTTTCTTTATTATTATTATTTTATTTTAGGGAGAAAAGTAACTGCTGGTAAATGAAGTTCTTTTGCCTTCTACTGAATTACACTCACTGTCCCTGAAAGAAACTGGATGTCTGTGATGTATTTCTGTTTAAAAGCATCCCACAATGCAAGCTAGGCTGTTTTATTGGTTCTTAGTTTTTATTGACATATGGTGATAAAAAATATTTGTTTCAAATGGGTAAAAGATGGCAAGCAGAAGAATGTGAACTTCTGCTAAGGATTGTGCTATTTTATTTCTCAGATATACAGCAGCTCCTTGTTAAAATATAGGCAATTTGATGCATTAGTCAAGCTGTGGAAAAGAAACCAAAGCCAGGAGATATGTTTTGTCCTAATGATAGATATCAAATAGCCCTTTCTAGAAAGGAGCAAATCTATATAAATCTGTAAAAAATCCAAATCCATATAAAACTGTATGGTTATAGATTTAAAATTATAGATTTAAAGATAGTATTGAAAGATAAATCTGTCCTTGGGGTTGTCAGGATTCAGAACAATGAACAATTGCAGTACTTAAATTCGTGGAAACACCAGAAAAGATGGTGACTTAAAACATTGTGGTTTGGATTGTCCAGTATTTAGGGACTAAAAGCTAAGCCTGATGTTTTCAGAGTGGGAAGAGCTGTACCAGCCCTTGGTTGGTTTGTTTTCTGGGGAACCTGTGGCAGGAGTAGTTTTTTGCCCTGTGAGATTTTGAGGTGGCTGGTGTGTGCAGATTTGTTTGCATAAGACTGACTGTGTTTTTATTATTTAGC
>VYZP01003420.1:212-15709 GCA_013400635.1 Hypocryptadius cinnamomeus
ACAATGCAAGGTAATGACAAGTTGTCAGCCCTAACTTTGAATTGCCTGAAGTTTGTCATTTGGTGTTTGTGTCACAACCTTAATGTTATTTAAATGTAGTTTTTAGTATCTATTATTTAAAAAGGTCTACTTTATGACAGCAAAAAGCTTTGATGGCACAAACCTCAAAGTACACTGTAGTGCTGGTATGCCACTTCATTAGAAGCAGTGCATAAAACATATGCTGTTGACAAATCTAATTCATTAAAGTTGAGGTAGAAGCACTTTAAAGCAACTGGATGGCATCATTAGCTACAGTTCCTTTCATAAATTATTCTTCTTTTTCCTTCTGAATGATTTTGTCAGTGTTCCCTTTTCAGACTGGGAATGTTTTTGCCTTAAAGTTCTATACCTTCAACATGTTTGGTCAAGTTAAATAAGTAGCTTATTTGCTAACACTGAAATTTTAAGCTGATTATTTCACCCTATTAACTAAAGAGGAATAAAATTAAGTGACAATGTATAAGAGTTTCAGACTTATCAAACATAAAATTTTAAAATGAAGAGAAGTAGGGATTACCTAGTACAACAGAATAACACTCTGGCAGCATTTTGCATTGTTATTGAGAGAACTTGGATTTGATATTGAATTGAATTCTCCAAGACAGAAGATAAGGCATCACAGAGTTGATGGCTAGATGACATATTTAGTTATAAAAGAAAGAGTTGCTAGTTAGTTATAGTTAGTTAGTTGTTAGTAATAAAGGAAGAGTATATTACCTGGAGTTTTAGGCAAATACCAAAATTGGTACAGGAACTAAAGACTACAGTAAGGCCATAAATGAAGCAGAGCTGGTGTTTGAAGCATGGCCCATCAGAGCCACCTTCCAAAACCAAAACCACATAACTAGTCAAAACCTGATCAAATTCTATCTCAGAATATTGTTGCCTGTGAGAACATTGAAATTCTTATCTTCAGATCAGAAAGAATTAAGTCCTACCACTGAGGTCTTTAAAAACCAAACCACAGTGCAGGAACTTCACTGAATATCTAAACAATAAAGAGAAAAAAGATGCTTTTGAGGACTAAATATACACAACTTATGATTAAATTCCACTAATAACATATTCAAAGAAATTCTGAACTACATTGTATACACAGAAACTGAAAACTAAAAAAATCCAAGTTTCTTAATCAAGGATTCTTGTTACACAATTTTTCTTTTAATTTCTTATAAAGTGACCTAAATTTATTCACTGAAAAAAAAACCCCAATCCACAGAATTTTCTGCACAGAATACATAATCATACCTCAACATATCAGTACTTTATACAAATATTTTCCAATTACTTACCTGAATTAGCAAAGAGTGCAGCCTTGTTCAAGAAAAGCCCATGAACAGCAGGTTACACCATCCTATATATTTTTAGACAGACACATTTATACATACACCTTTTCAACTAGATTAAGTGCCTCAGGTTAATTCTACTATCTCCTGCAGAGACAAAATTATTCCAACATAATACTTACTGTGAAAATTTAAGAGGTGGATGTTGTACTTTGAAAAGTAATTTAAATATGGAAACACTTCCAAAAACAATTCACTGAGGCCTGTTTTATGCCTCCAAGAATTGCAGCAAATCAGGATCTGGAAGCATCCCTCAAACCAGACTAATTTGCTGTAAATGTTCTTTGAGAGACAACATACTGTCCATTTCTAGTTCTCTATGCTTGAATACACAAATTTCCTCCTAAAGGTGTGCAAATGCTCTGCTGAATATGCCTGGTTAAGTCATCCTGCCAACTATGCCACTTGTAGCAGTGTAGCTGAGAGAAGACTTGGTCAGGCATGAGAAATATAACAGTGATTACGTGGATGACTACGATTAGAATTAATGCTAATACAGTATCTAAATTTGTCAATCCAGTATATAATGTAAGTGTGTCTGAAGAGTTGCAATATCAGAGGCTTGGCTAGAAACATACAGGTTTACAGTCTTTGGCCTTACAGAATGAACAGTCACAAAGCAACAAAGTACCTAAGGAACTGCTTTAGGATTTTATCTCTGTATGTGGATAGATCTTACTGCTTTTTTACTTAAACCTCCAAAAGTGAGTTGTCCCTGCCTTTGGGTTGGACGTACCCTGCAGGCATCCCTGCTGGGGAGCGGAGGGAGGTGTTTCACTCAGAAGCTGCCTGCAAGCTCAGGAGACCAGATTGCCCAGTCTACGGCAACATACCCTTTTGCAGGCCAAGGTGCATCAAAGTCAATCACAGTGATCAGAGCTCTCCCATCTCTGGAATACATCAATTATGCAACCATCCAGACAGTTCCTCCTGCAATTCCTACCTGGTGTTCTTACCTTAGGACAATTCCCACCGTATGTTTTTATCTTAAGACAAATCAAATTGTCTATTAGAGACAATCAAAAGGGAGGAGGTGTGTGTGTTGGAGGTGGCGGGAGGGGAACTCCACACAAAAACCTGATTATCTTTTGTTAGATCACATTTACCACATTAGTCAGCATTTACCATTTACCTCAGAAGATTAATGACATATATGTCCAATATGCTACACATAAAATTTTCCTAATTAGTCTCTGCATTAATCCTCATCCTGCTCTTTTTCCATTTTGTTCCCTCTCCTGCCACACTGTCTTTACATGTATGTGGAACAGTCATCTATGTTTAAGCTTTGCACCACCAAAACACGGGAAGAGTTACCTGCAGATGGGCAAACAAGATTTGCAAGATCTGCTGATAACAGGTTTTCCACCTTAAGGAACAAATAAACAGTTACAAATAACCTCTATGATCCTCTGTTAACCGCTCAAACTTCTACTCAGCCTTGGTGAGACACTTCCTGGAACACTGCATCCAGCTCTGGGACCCCCAACATTAGAAGGGCATGGACCTGCTTCAACAAGTCGAAGGAAGGTGACAAAGATGACCACAGTGCCTCTGCTATGAAGACAGCCTGAGAGAGTTGGGGCTGCTGAGAGTAGACATCAGAATGCCCTGGAAAAACCTTGTCATAGTCTTCCAATACTTAAAAGGGAGCTTGTAGTGGGTTGAAACTAGATGACTAAGGTGACTAAGATGACTAGATGATTAAGGTTTTTTCTAATCCATCCCATTCTATGAATCTCACCTTAAGTGGCAAATCCATGTCTGACACCCATATATTGCAATCTTATATTCCAGTTACATATTAATAAAAAACCAGAATTGTAACATTCTGGTAGGTATTTTGAATCGTTCTTACTCTTGTTGCACCTTCATTATCTACCTTACAATGATTAATTTACTTTCTTCTAACTACTTTCCAGTATTTTTGTCCTTCCATCCACAGTAATCTCCACTTTTTCCCTCTATACAAGTACAGTGAACTGCAGAGAAGGTAGAAAGTGCACAAGTAACACATTAGCCCACTGAGTATATCATGTCTAACTTGATTTTCTAATGCCTGCAACCCAGGGCTCATGTTTATCTGCATTCTGGACATGCTGTTGGCAGTTGCCTAGCCAGAAATAAAACTGAGGGGAGAGATGTGTTATTGCAGAGAATAAACCATTCTGGAATATTCATAGTATATACAGATTTTACTTAACAACATTCAATTATTAGCAAAAATTTACAATATCTTCTAGCATTACCTATATTTACCATTTTAAATGCAGTTACTTAGAGAAGAACAAAATACCAAAAGACAAACAAAATGCATTTTACAGCCCCAAACCCAAATAATCAGCAAACACAATGTCAATCAGCTTATGGGCATTCTCAAAAAACAAAGAGAAAAAGAAGAAGATGAAAAGGACTTTGATGAATGAAAAATTGCTGATCACATCAGAATGGATCTCCTATGTAGGAAAAAATATTATTAGAAGGTCACTGGGGAAACCAGGTCACTTAAGTATTCCAGGCAGGTATATAGCGCATTTAGGACAGGGCAGAAGAGCAGTAATATGATTAAGAAGGTCTAAGAAGCAGCGATAGGTTACCACATGTCCAACAATGAAAAGAAACTTGGACTTTATATGGTAGGAAAGTAAAGTATTAAATGCAAAATAAATCTGTTTCATAACTATATTTTAAAAGAAACAAACAATCAGAACCTTAGTCCAAGTCATGAGAGACTGAAAGTATGCTAAAAAAATACAGTTCACTAATTCATTACTGATTGAACTAATACACATAAACTCATGTACAGAAGAGTTACAGAACAAGCTGTTGAACACTATTCTGTGCTCTCTATGTTTGTCCATTGATTCACTGACATACATTAACGGAAAGTGAGCTGGCAGAAAGGCAGATGAATGCAAGGAGATGAGAAGATGGGCTGAGCTTATAATAGTCATAAAAATAAATGTTCTTTGGAACAAAAATGGTTACATGAAAGAAACACAAAAGATACGTCCTGAGAAGAACATGAAGATGTTTTTAAAAATAAGTATTAAGTTATGATAACAGAGAGTTTATATAATCAGTACAGCTTGAAGAAAAGCAGGAACTTTCACAATGCTTGTTCTGCCCTTCCTGTATTCATTAGCTCATGAGAGAAACTACAGGTTTTTTTATAGAAAGGTGATTACTACTGAGAAGCTCTCGTAGCTTCTGTGGATTTATATTGTATTATTTCTAATCCTTGTAATCCCTTATCACTACAGAAGAAAATTTGAATTCCTCTAGTTTCAAGAAGCCAGAGACAGTGCTTCATACTGAAGAAAAAAATGGACTTTAAGTGGCATAAAGTTAGACTTTTATCCACATGAAGGCAGTGTGGAGACACTTCATACTGCTTTAGATTTTATGACTGGTTTTTCAGTGTAGTTTCACGATTGGTTTTTTTACAAAGCTGTGATTACTAAATATTTGCCTATTGCATTGTGAATTTCATTTAAAAAGTATACATATTATGTTTAGACAGAAAAAAAATTCCAATTAATAATTTTCCTTAATCAGTCAACTGATAATCTTGTTTGCATGATGGCAAGTATTTTAAGCACATACTACAAAACATATTCCACTAATAAAAAAATCTATCAGATTATCCTTCACATTGGAAAGATGCTTTTGCATGGACTTTATCACTCTCAAAATGTGCAAGTAATTACATAAGGAATTCACACACAAGAAGTCAAAAGGCTTATGAGGAACAAACAGTACATATGAAAAAAGATAAAACAAAAAAAAAAGAAACCCTAACTTGCAAAGTTAAGGACAAAGTGGCAGAGGCTTTGCGAAACAGACTGAGATTTACAGACAAGGATCAACAGTGATAACACAGAAAGCAGCAGCACCAATAAAGCCTGAAGAAGGATAACTGTGTGAAGTAAAATAGCTATCACTGGGAAATGTAAGAAGTAAAATTTCAAGGCAGACGACACGGTAATATAAATATGCACAGAACATAAAGGAAATAAAAAGTATAAGGTAGAAAGCCAGAACAGTGTAATGAAAATGAAAACTCTTTTTCTCTCTAGGTAATAAAATTAATAAAGGAGGTCTGAAAGAGATGGACACCTGATGCACTGTAAATAAAATCTTTCTGTGATAGGAGAAAAGGAATATTTATTTTTCTGATCTTGGCTTCTTCATGAACTGAACATAAGAGCTCTACAGCCATCCTTGATCATCCTTCAAATGTAATTAGAAGTTTTATAAGTGAAATACCACATATGCAGTACAGAAAATTGCTTCCTAAATTTTATAGAACATGTCACAGGTACTGTAGAAGAAAATGTGTAAAAGTACATACTATCTAAAACCCAGAGACAATCTGTTAAAACATAATTTATAATGCTGAGTAACTGAATTGTATATTTGACAAAGACATGAAAGGAAACTAGGGGGACTTAAAAATACATTAGTTAAAAAGTCTGCTCCCCATGAGTCCGATGAGACATAAGACACACTTAGCTACCATAATGAGATCACAAGAAGGATGGAAAGAAAGAAAATATTTTAGACTTTTAATGAATGAAATAATAGAATCAGGGAGTAAGTGAATTCCAAAGTTAGCAGTCATCACTGAAATAATGATTAAAAAACTGAATTCCTTAAAGCTACATTTTGGTAACAATGTATTTCAAAGAAAAAATAGATGTGAAACATTTGAGATCTCAGTTATTTTGATTCCACACTATTTTATGTGCCAGAGACATGGGAAAAAGAACTTACTTGTAATTCTTAAAGATAAGAAATGGTCATCATGTAAGTATGAAAGATTGAATCAAGAATATCCTGAGTTGGAAGGGACCACAAGCATCATCAAAGTAAAACTCCTGGGCCTGCACATGACATCCCAAGAGTCACACCATGTGCCTGAGAGCATTGTCCAAACACTTGTTGAATTCTGGCAGGCCTGGGGCTGTGACCACTTCCCCGGGAAGCCTGTTCCAGGAACAGCCACCCTCTGGGTGAAGAACCTGAATCTAGTCTAAATCTCCCCTGACAGAGCTTCACAGCTGTGTTCACTAGGAGTTAGAGTATCATATGCTGAAGACTTCTCCAGCTTGTTAAGAATCCTGTGACATAAAACTGCTGTTACTTACGAGTTAAGTAATGAATAGTAGCTAGTCCTAGTTACTAAGAATTAAACTGTTTAAAATAAAGTAAAAGTTTACAAGAATTAAAATCAATACCTTTACAGTCCTGAAAAATCAATAGTAAAGGTATAAAGGTGCAACAGGTACAAAATAGAAAATGCAACTAATCTTCATTGCCAATACAGAAGTGCAAGCAATAATTGTAGTCTGAATATTAACTCTAGATATTTGAGATTTTTTTCACTGTCATTTTTGCAAAAGGAGTAGTGACAAAGATTGCTGATGGTTATTTCTTCATGCTTACATACAAAAAAATAACTGCAATGCTAAGGAAACAAGAGATAAGAAAAGCTTCAGTAAGCGTTAAGGGTACCAGAATACTTTTTAAACAGCAAGAGTCATCTGTGGCCTGGAAGAACTGTTCTTCTGTTTATTCTGGGAAGCTCAGATTTAAACCAAGTGTCCAATCTGCTGTCAAATTTTAGATGTCTGCACCTATATGATTTTGGTTTTTGAGAGATACTTATGTTTTATAGCAGTGGTGAGCTCAAAGCATTGCTTCTATTGATGTAAGCTGCAGTGACAAAAACTCAGCACTTGTGAGTTTTGTTGTACATATCTCAATCTCAATTTACAGGTCTTACATATGAAAGAGTGTCTGAAGTACTTCAATGAGTACAGAGTGACTTGACCACAATTCAATTCTCTAAAGAGGTATTTCAACCATCTTTTTATCTTTTTTTTTTTTCAGCGCATGCATTCTACTCTCAAACTGTAGAAAAAACAAATAAAGGGGTTCTGCAAAGCTACCTCTATTTGCTAGGAAGCATCAACACATTTCTTGTGCAATATCTGTTCAGTTCATTACATGAGAGAGAAATAGTCAAAAGTCATTTCTCAAATACAGAAGGGATCAAAATAAAGAGTGGGACACTGAAAAAAAGTTTCATGAACAGCAAATCTTGGCATTTCTGCATTTCTAAATTCTACATTGAGTGCCTGAGGTACAAGACGAATATTATTGTGATCTCTTTGTATTGCTTTGTAACTGAAAAAAATCAAGCCTTGACTTTCATAACAAAAACGTTGTACCAACTTGATCAGAGGGGCAGGAATGTCTTCTCTCCATGAACAGGGCAGAAAGCCCTTCTCAAAAATATGTGGCTTGATTATCTGGCTGTAACACTACCTTCCCACCTGCCCTACGAAGGCTATGCATCCTGTGGCTTTGAAACTTTGAAATGTTTCTCGAAGATACTGAGAAAATGGTTCTGAGTGTCAGAAATCCCTGATCCTTTTCCTGATTTCTTCCAGCCAGCCTGTTCCAGAGGTAACACACTTCAGCTTGCATACAGACCGACACACCTCCCTGCCAGACCGCCTCCCACAATTTTAGTTCCGCCGAGCACCAGCCACGGTGCTTTCCAGACTCCGGGAGAGCGTCAGCGCGTTTCCCAGCTCGCCCTCCGCCACCCGCCCCCAGCCTGCCCCGCCTCCGTGCGCCTAGAGGGACCCCCTCCTCTCCGTCTGACGGAAGACCGCCCCTTCCTCGCTGAAGCCGGGCCTGGAGCGCCGCGCCGCCGGGACCGCCTCAGACGGATTTCGGCGCCGCCTTCCCGCTGCAAGTGCCAGCGCCCACCAGCGCCTCGGACCCCCGGGAGCTCGGGGACTGCGCAGCGCCCTGCCGTGCCGCACGGGAGCGAAGGCGGCCGCGGGGAACGCCGCTGCTCCGCGGGCGGCCGCAGCGGAGCCCAGCCCTGTCCCGGGCGCCAAGGCCTGGCCACACGGTAAGCTGAGGGGAAGGGCAGCCCCAGCGGGGCCACTTACCCGGCCGGGATCGCCCTGCGGCTCCGCGCCGGCGGCCCCGGCGACGGCGGAGCGTCAGTAACAACGTCCCGGAACGGCCGCTCCGCCACATCCGGGGGCGGGGCGTGGGAAGGCGGGAACTTACCGGGCTGCGGCGCCTGGCGGGCACCGAAACGGACCGGACCGGACCGGACCGGACCCGACCCGACCCGACCCGAACCGAACCGAACCGACCCGACCCGACCCGAACCGAACCGAACCGAACCGAGGCAGCGTCAGGGCCGGCACAGCGCCCGCTGCTGTTGCTTCCGTACGTAAGCGCTGGAGGGCTCCCCGCCGTAGCCAGGGGCCCTCGCTCGTCACCTCCTGACCGGGCCCGCCGCCACCATACCGCACCTCGGTGGCGTGTCCCTGCGACAGGGGCGGCGGGGTTCCTTCCCCCCGCGGGGCGATGGGAGGCTGCCCCGCACTGCCGACAGCGGAGCCCGGGTTCGAAGGACTGAACCTCCGGGCGTTTGGGTGTAGAGCCAAGATGCCAGACCGGGGGGCTCGGCCCACTGCAGGCTGCAGTTTGGGGTTCTCAGGCTACTCCGTTACCGCCTATCAGGTGTCCTTGCTGTGGCAGGCAGTGAGAGCTTAAAATGTGGTGTACCAGCATTCATTCCTTTTGGTGTGTTTTCCTATTTTATTGGAAAAAAGGTAGCAAATACTAGTCAGGCCTTGCAAGCAACTTCCCATGGTGTGTGTTTTGTGTTAATGTTTTCTTTCCTTTCTTCTTTCAACAGATGGCAAGTTGCAGCCAGAAAAGGATAATACAAATAACTGGATTTAAAAAACAAGAGAAGAAGGCACTGCTCAAATGCCTGTCCAAGCTGAACTGTGTTTTTGTAGAGAGTAAGGTATTGTTCATTACAATACAGCAAAGAGAATTAGAGCTGGAAGTAAAAATGCCAGTCTTAGAAGAAAGGACTGTGCAATAGGTTAGTTATGTATAAATAGACAAAGAACTTAAATGTTTCCAGTGATACAAAGTGTGTTGTTTTGTTTTGTTAGAAATACAGAAGTTGTACGCATCTTGTAGCAAAAAAGCTGTGCAAGAGTGAAAAGGTCTTAGCTGCCTGCGCTGCTGGTGAGTAAAATATTTGCTGTTTAATTTCATAGCATCACAGCACAAGTCTGGAAAGGACCTTTAAAAGGGTTTTAGTTAACTGGTTTAATTTTGTGAATGAACTATCTTACAAACCTTTATTCTTCTTGTTCCATTAACCTTGATTTTTAACATAGTATTATGTTGAAGTTGTGGTGTAGTCCACTTTTTTGTTTTGATTTTTTTCCCTAAATGATATTCCTGCTATTTCCCTTTGTCGAATCTGCATCTGTTCCCAAACAGAACACTTTGTTATGCGTTAGATAATGAAGTCATGCTCAAATTATTTGGATGCTTAAAAGAGGGCAGAGGGAGTACGACCACCTGTCAGCATGGATTTTTGGTGACAAATTCACGTGGAACATTCACTTGTAAAGGTCACTGTAAGTTCCTGTTCATGCAGCAAGAGAAAATTCCAGGTTGTTGCCATTCTGACACAAGCTTCTGGTCTTTCCTCTTTAACTAGGGTCTGGTGCTGAAATCCCATTCATTAGCAACTAAAATGCTTTTAGAATGAAAATTCTATATTTTAAGATTTTTTTATAGACTGATCACCTGTCAGAATTCTGTGATGCGGTTTGACTATCTTGTAGTTATGGGATACCACAATACCATTTTTAAGCATGATATTTATTTTCCCTATATCATATTACTGTAAAGTGTTAAGGCAGTTGTTAGGATTGATAATCTTAAATTAAGAGATAATAGACAAATGACTAAACATACATTTGGATTTAAAGATATATGTAAATTCCTTGATTTCCATATATATATACGTATGTATGTATGTATGTATGTGTTTTCCTTTGTACTAAAATGAAATTCTGATTGCAGTCTTACCAAAAATGAAATAGACCAAAAGTTTCCAAGAGGGGGAAAAATATAAAAATGCAACTAGGTTTCTGGCACAGCATTTCTTTTTAACAATTTTAAACCTTTGAGTTAATGTTTTCTTACTTTTTGGAGTTTAAAATTTGAAGATGTTTTCTTGAACAGAGTGGAAATGGTACATTTAGCGTCCTCATGGTGATACAAAACTCTGTCATGCTTTGATACATGCAAATCTTCCCCAATACCATCTAATACTTCTTAACTGAGAAGAGGTGCTGATTTTGCATAGTCATTACTCTTACTCATGATGGCAGAGACAGTGTATTCATTCCTACTATGTTGTTTTCCAGGTAGTGAAGAAAGGTCATGTTTAAACAAATTTAGAACTCTATAGAGTGCAGCAGAAATACTATCAAGGATACCACTTGTGAGGTACTTCCTACCTGACAGAAGTTTTGGGATGGAAACTTCGCATGAAAGTGGTTTTAACATCCAGGTTGTGCACAGCATACCTTTTCCAGCCATAAATCCACTGGTACCTATACTAGGTTTTGAAGAAGTGCCATCTGTGCTCCTGCACTGAGACATTTTGTCAGTCAACCCTGCTGTTCTGTGAAACCAATTAGGTTCACACAATTCAAGTCAATTTCTCTTACAGTGTCTTCTGTAGGTAGTGTTTCAATACAGGAGCAGGGTACTAACCACTGCTCTTGACCTGAACCTGTAAGAAGAGAGACAGACAGAGAGAAGGGGAAGTCATTACATACTATATCAAAAGCATACATGTGGAAGATGAAAGAGGAGAGGTGGAGGAGGTGGAGCCAAGGGGTGAGAGAAAAGGATGTGAAAAGAAGAAAAGGGAAAGAAAAGTCTAAAACTGTGTCCCCCGAATATTGATATTCACTACACTAGCAGTGCAAGTAATATTAAGAATATATAAGAGGAAGAGCTTACATGTTAAATGTCTAGTTCTTTAAAATCATAGGTAGTAAAATATTTCTTCATTTTAGTACATTTTCAAGTGTCAAATGGTATTAAAAATAAAGGACTTGCCAAGGTTCTGTGAAAGTCCTAAGAACAAAATCTGGGAAGCTGAGAAAATATATCTGGTATTTTTGAGAAGATAGACAAGTATTTTATCTAGGAAGGGTAAAAAAAATACTTCATCATTAAAAGAAAACAAAGCAATCATTTTCAGTGGCATTGTCAGATTTTTGATTCTGGAATCTGAAGTGGAGGACTCTTCTAAGAGGAAGAAGTTTTTTAAATGGTACTTACAATTTCATCTTTTATTTGCACAAGAAATGTTTTAAGTTAATTTTATATTAGTTCTTCAGTTGATTGCCATTTGTCTCCACAAAACATCTTTTGTGGTTGACGGTTCATTTTCTTTTTAGGAAAGTGGGTACTAACTAAGGAGTACATAATTAATAGTGCTGAAAGTGGCAGATGGCTTGATGAAACAACGTACGAATGGGGATATGAAATTGAAAGAGACACCCATTATTCACCTCAAATGCAATCTGCACCTAAAAGATGGCGTGAAGAACTGACAAACTCTAGTGCTCCAGGGGCCTTCCACAGATGGAAAGTTGTCCTCCTTGTTAAGAGAGGTGATAAACGAATGGCATGTATTAGAAGGTAGGAGTTATGTCCCAGTTAATTTGGTCCATAACAACCTCCAGCTGTCCAAACTCTGAATTATTTTCATTAATATGTTTCCATACTTTTATAATGACTTTAAATCTGCAACATCACCACTTTTCTTGCCTTCTTTTAGTATGGTGTTAAAAATAACATGCATATGTTTTTATCAAGTAAGCTGCTAAGAGAAACTTCCTTCATGAGGCAAGATACACAAATTTACTGTTTTTATTTTGTGTAGGTGTTACATTCAGATAGTAGCTGGACTGTATACTGTATTTCGCTTTACTGGATGACCTGACTGTGTCTCATGGATCTGGGCCCCACTGCTACTGCCCTGATGAGTCTTTGTGTCACATTTATGTAATATATTCTAGTTCTGAAGATGAAATTTGTTCTAAAACAGATGATTCTAATATATTATAGATATAGTTTAGAAAGTGAGTATAGAGAAGTAGAAAAGGAAAGAAGGAAAAAAAGATAAGGAAAACCAAAGTGCAAGAATGCTGGTAACATATGTTTCTTTTCCATACCATACTCTTTCTACACATTTGGATTTATTACTTTAAATTGTACAACTGAATTGAATTCAGTGCATATTTAAGTCCTATTTGCATCTGGTACAGTAAAAGGAACATTTCCTGACAGTTTCAGAGCTTTCCATTCATTCAGATACTGTCCAGCTTTCTATTGAGAAAATCCCAGTTAGTTAGGACTGCTCAGTTTGAGTGTGCCACAGAGCCACAGTCAAGAAGGGAATTGCAGTTTGTTGGATCATTGTGCAGGGCTGTATGCTATATCACAGAATGCCTGTCTGTCTGTGTTTTATAAAGACAAAGTGAAGGATAATTGAAGTTGTTATCTTCTGATTTTGCCAACTGAAAATATTTTATGTATGCTACTTTTTTGCTGAGTGGGAGAATTTACTATGTCCTGCCACACTTGTGAAAAATGCTGCTTCTTTTTCCATAAAATGCTTATGTAGATGTTCATGATAACACTGTTGAAATGCTGTCTTGCACAATGCTGTCTGTTTCTATTTCTTGCAATAGAAAAAACCTTTAACAGGAACAATGTCACTAAGACAGGTGAACAAGTTTTGTGAAAGATGTTTTTTTACAGACTGTTTCCCATGCACTCAGTTTTTAGTCAGTCATAAAACACTGACAGGTAGATATTTTTTGTCTTCAGCCGGTACTGTTTTCAGTCATAAAGGACTCTATAGCTTTGGGGAGAGTCTGGGTCTTTTTCTAATGTTTAACAACACTGTGCCTTTTATCCCCTTTCTATGCTCTTCCTGCCTTTAGTGCCTAGCTGTTGGATGGGTAAGTGTGTAAGACCAGCACCATTTTCTTTTTATATATCTGGATTATGAAAAATAAAACTTATATCCAGAATGTCATTAAATCTTATTTTTCCACGTTTTCTTTTGTCTGGCATTTTTTTCTAAAAGATAGGAGCACTTGCTGCTGAGCAGGTCTGGAAATTGTTCCTGGGGAAACTGTATGTGTAATGGAGCCCCAAAGACAAGCAAATATCTTTTCTGTATATGATACTTTTATGATACTGGACAGCACTAATGCTGCAAATGTATATTTCTGTTACAAAATCATCATACTACGTTTCAGAAAAGCGGTCTGCCATTTTTGGTTAACTGCTTAATTTATAGGAAAACTTAACCAAAAATCATTATTTTGGGATAGATAATGCAATAAATTATAGCTGTTGTCAACAAATTTGATACTTGGAAAGGTACACAGGTGAAACTTTCTATCAGGTATGTTGGAGGTGTACATTGATTTTAATAACTAGTGTTAAATTTTGAAGAGAATAATGTTTTGTTAAGTGGGTTCTTTCATTTTCAAAGACTATTAAGTGCCTTTTTATCTTTCTGATGAAGTTTGTGCTGTGCCATACATCTAGAAGCCTTATTCAGTTGCACTTGCATGCTTGTATTTTGTGAATGTTATTTTAGCTTTAGGCAGTGTTAATATAACATAGTAAATACATCTTTCTAAATATGTTTATTTAGAGTTCTTAAAGCTGGAAAGGCAACCATATGTTCATCTGAAAATGCAGAACACAATATAACTCATGTGTTCATCGGTGGTAAAATTTCTCCTGTGCAAAATAAAACGTATCTCTCTGAAGCTCGATACTACCCTTTGCGATATATAGGACATTACCTTTTTCAAGTGAGTAAACTAATTTATTGATTACTGTAAATAATGCAGTGTTAATAATGGAGGGGAATATAATCAGCCAGAGTGTTTTGTGATTTGATTAAAATTGAGACAACTTTTGATTCTGGGACCATGTATCCAGAAAATAGGAGCTCATGAATATATACAAGTACCTGAAGGCAGGATGCATAATAGGCAGGCGGTTGTCTGTGGTGCCCAGTTACAGGAAAATGAGTACAAATGGAAAGTCAGGAACCACTTGGATTTTCTTGCCATGAGGTTGATGGAACACTGTAACAGGTCGTTTGAAGAGGCTGTAGAGTCTTCAGATGCCATATGGGCATGGTCCTGTGCTGGTGCAGAATTCACTAGAACCAGAATTTTGTTTTACTATTTCCCTTAAGAGAGATGCTCCATGTTTCATACTTGTTTGCTTACCAGGTGCACTGCTCAGAAATTCTTAGTATTTTGATCTGTAACTGTTCAAAGGCTTCAGAATATTCACTTAGTTCTCAGACGCTGGGGTGACTTTAATCAACTGCTAATTGAAACTACTACCTTTGTAAGCAAGTAGGAGTTAAAACTGTGTTTGTTACCATTTGTAAATCCTTTGGTCTCTGCTGATCAAAGCACTTAGCTCTCCCCATAGTAAAGGTATTACAGAAGGGTGAGAAGGTTGGAAGGTGTTAATCTTTACATCCTGAATAAAACACATCAGTGTGGGCTCTTACTCTAGTGCTTACTCTCTTAATGAAACTTGTTCAGGGAAGTTGCTCTCATTTAAACCTTTCAGTAAGATGGACATTTTCATAGATGAATTAATGTAAAATTTTTATGGCTATGTCACCTTTTATTGATTTCTATCAAAATCATGTATTTCTTGCTATACACCTTGAATTCCTCCCAGGTGAGATAGCAACTTTTCATCTTAATGAGTCTGTGAACTTGCACATATCTTTTTTTGCTTAGATTTCATTAAAGGAACTCACCTCAGAGATGAAGAGAACATTAGCTTTCTGTTTAAGTGAATCTGAAGAACTCAGGAAACTGCCAAGGCTCCTAGTCTCTTAAAAGAAAAAGAATAAAACATAGGAAATCAAGTCACAGCACTTGTCCAGATATATAAGCTTTATTAAAGAATGTTATGGACATGCCCTTTTCTCTTTGTCCCAGAAGTACTTGGCATGTTATTCATTAGATTGTTCCAACTGCATAAGTTTATAGTCATGCTATCTGACTGCTAATTCTAGCAAATATAAATCTCATTCCTCCCCTAACCATCCATATATGTGTCTAGATGATGGATTTAGCAAAATAGCATTATATTCTTTTCAGGGCAACTGAAACTCCACTG